>JAQIVZ010002677.1:0-18909 GCA_034700945.1 Arrhopalites spinosus | reverse complement strand
GACATGACTTAGATCATTTTGTTTAGTAGCCCGGTCTCTAATAGTGGACGGCTTCTATTAGTGGCCGGGGGTCTGAGTTGCAATTTTGTAATAGTGGCCGGGGCCACTAATTGAAGATATACGGTATATAAATTTTGTACTCTCTCTCTAAATGAATGGGACGTGTACATGCTGTAGACATGAGCGGAGCTAGTGATGGATACAAAACATTCTCTTTAAGACATTTATTGCACAAAGAATGAATCTATTCACCCCATACCCCAATCCATATAGTACACACACAGCAATACGCTTGTGAACCAATTATCCAGCTTTTCTCTCCAAAGCCTTCCTTTTCCTTCTCTCTCTCTCTCAGAATACAAACCCTTCAACGATGAAAAGTGAGTACAGGGTCTTCCATAATAAATTACAACACCAAAAATTTTTACAAAAAATTTGGTCATTTATTTTGAGGTTGTAAAATTCAAATTTTTGTAAAATAGTCAATTAGTCAAAAAGAGAAAGTAAAAAAAGTTTGATTTAAATTTTATTAGTTAATTTAATTGTAATATTTTTATTTATTGTACCATGTCAAGTACTTGACATGAAGTGAAGGAAATAAAATTTTACTTTGGGTAAAAAAAAGGGTCATGATGGATGATATGGGAGACCCTGTGTAAAGTTGTCTTTTTTTATTCTTGTGATGTCAAGTGTAGGGGCTATATATAATGGTAATCCTGTTTTTCTCTCTCTTTCTCCCTTAAAAGAGAGTTTTTCCTTAGCAACCAAAACTCGAGGACTCTCCTGTCGACTTTGATCGTCTAATCTTTCATCGATGCGACAAGTTAGCGCTTGAATATAACTCAGTCCCCAATCTCTTTCCCTTCCTCTTTTTTTTCTTCGAATCGACCTTTTTTTACAGTTGGTTTTTTGTACCATTGAATTTATTGCCATTTAAATAAAATATTTTAAACTTTCTTTTTAAAGAAAAATTTTGTCTTGTGACATGAATAATTGTCAATCAGAGGGACCAAAACTTATTCAATTATTTAATTGACATTTGACATTATAATTTATAATATTGAGAATTTAATTGAATATCTGTAGTCTATGTCATCTTTTCTTGTATAAATACACTTTTAAGAAAGAGAGAGAGAGAGAGAGAATTCATAAGAATGAAGAAATAAATTTAGCAATAAAATTGAAGCTCAACAACCAACAAAATCAAACAAAAAAAAATTAAAAATAATCACGCCATTTTTATATTAAAAAAAGGAAGACTCAAAAGTATTTCTGAAAAATAATTCTGAATGGATTTCATCTTAAATGTATTTTAGTTACAGACAAACTTGGTGCTCATGGAAGGAAGTCCCACAAAATCTCATTTTCCTCATTTTGTCACTAATTTCTTGCCTTATATTTAATAAACTTTTGAGTATCGAGAGAGAAGAGGAGGGAGGGAGAGAATTAAGAACATTGAGCTTAACTAGATTTAATTAAGATAAAATAAAGTATAAGGTTTATTTTGTAAACGTGATTAAGATAATGATGTGCACTTGGATGGGGTCATAATCTTCAATTCTATTATCCGAATTATGACCCCAAAAATTTAATTAAGTTTTCTTCTTCATAGACTCAAGACAATTTCTAATTTGTTGGGTTGGACACCATCAAATTAACGGCAACGTGATAATAATAAAACATATAATTTTTTTACTTGACAAAATAATAATAAATTTTTGCAGTCTCTCTCTCTCCATGTCAATAATATTTTTTGAGGCTTCTTTTTGTCTTCCCATTCCACGTAAAAAAAAGAAAAAAAGTTTTTTTAGTTTGAAGGACACAAAGAAACCCTACAAGACTTTTTTTAGTGTGCACAAACTCGTACAAATTACGTTAGAGTAAACTGGCTTAAAAAGTGATGGCAGTACAAAAAAAACATGGAAAAAAACAAGTAACCGTAGGCTACGTATTATGGATGTTAAACTTTACCATTATTTTAACCTTTTCAATTACGGTCGTCATTGGCAACCATCTTACTCTTCTTTTTTTTTTAAAAAAAAATGTGAGAAATTGCGTAACGAGTATATTATTTCTTTGAAAATATAATTACGTATGTATACGACATGACGTCTTATGCATCATCATATGTATCATGGACTGACTAAAATGAATGGCCTCATTTTTTAAAAACTTAAATTCTCCTCCATTATTTTTTGTCTATTATTTAACAATTTACAATCATAATTTATAAACAGTCAAATAATTATTATGTGTACTTGTACTCGTACTTGGTAGTCAAAAAAAAATATTAATTTTTATTAAATGTTCAAATTAGTCAAATATTTTTTTAAAAAAATAATTAAAATTATTCAAAGTTTTACTACAAAAAAAGTGGTTTGTATTTGTATGTGTAGTAGTAAAGTTGTTGTAAAACATGTTTAAAATTGAAAGGGAATTTGTTGAGAGAGGGAGAGAAAAAAAAGTAGAAAAGGCGGTTTTGGTTCACAAATAAGGTAAAGTGTATAATATTGACACACGCATGATAATAGACTCTATACACTTTTTTTAGATACACACAAGTCGAGTGAATAGTAAATTTTAGCCTTGATTGAAAAATTATATAAAATTTCATACAAACACAATCTCTCTCTATAACTCGTACCATGGTACACACCAGAGAAAAAAAAGGTTCAAGTAAATATGGAATCTCTCTCCTAAAGTAGAATTTTCTTCTCCACTTTTGATAATAGATATGACACGATTCAACCCCAAAATTTATGTTTATTCTCTCCAAAAGGGACCAACTCCCCCCCCCCCCCCCCCAAAAAAAAAGTTTGCAAGAAAATAAAATGGAACAATTTTATTTTTACTCTTTTTTTTGCTCTCTTTATTGGAAAAAAGGCAAAATTTAGTGAAATTGAAGGAATTTTCCACCACACCAATAAATATTTTGTTGACACTATTTTTTTTTCTCCAAATATAGACAAACATTCTCCAAAGTCTACCTTGTCAATTTACTCCCTCTTGAAAAAAAATGATATCATTATACAATGGACACTTAATCTATATTTATGTGGAGAGACTAAATCAACATTTTTTTTAGTTTTTAAGCGGAAACCCGGGTAGACTTTGTAGACACACACACACACTGCAGACTTATTTTAGAGTGTTGATCAATTTTTTCTTGTTGTTTTTAGTTTTTTTCACTTTCCCCTTGACTCCTCCTGACTTGCCCTTTAGCAGTTGAAATGAATAAGTCAAGTCAAAGAGTTATCATCTCACCATGTATTTTTCTTTTTTCTTTTTTCTTTTTTTCTCTCCTTTTTCTTTTTATATCAAAAAGGAGAGATTACATTTTCAATTTGTGATATTTCGATCTCCTATGAGAACAAATCTACTGCATTTTTAAAGAATCGTGTGTATGTGTACAGATACAGAAAAATATATAGAAAAAGACAAGAAGCGAGGAAAACACTTGAACTCACATCGTTTTTTCTGATGAAAAATTCACCCGAGGTTCTGTTTTCAAAAGTAACTGGATACGTGTCAAATGAAATGCACTATTTTATACTTTCTACTCTTTTAAATTCCCCCTCCCTCCCCTCCCCACCTTTTCTAGTATTCCCCTTTTTGTGGAAAAAGGGCAAAAAATACTTTTTATTTTTATACTTCTTTTCCCCTTTGAAGAAAAGAATCTTCCTTTTTTTATGAATTAATTGTAAATGTTTATTTTGCACATTTAAAAATTGTTACAAGATTTTATTTGTGTTGATTTGAAAGTCACCTACAGTGAACTGTCTGATTTTTTTAGTTTGTCTTTGATAATTAAAAATTTAATTTAAAATTTTGCAACATTGTTCTTCCCCCCTGCATTTTTTAAATGTGCTTGCTCTTATTTTGTAACACTCATAGTAATTTACAATTAGCTAGGATTAAAGCAATCAGAGAAAAAAATTAATGACCTCTTGACCTACATCACGGTCATGAGATTTTTTCACATAGTTTGATAAATAGGTGACAGTGTTGCATGGATATGTTGTTCAAATTGACTATTTAAATATAAAAAAAATTCTTTTGTTTGTCTACTTCCCCTCCTCCGCCCTGCTCTCGTTGTGATAAGCGACTGACAGAGTTTTTATTTTTTTGCGTATTTGTATTTGGTGAGTGTAGAAAAATAGATGATTACAGCTGAGACATAACAATTTAAAATGGGGGGGAATTTTGATTGAATTCTTGGGATGTTGAGGGGGGGGGGGCTCTACTATTGAAATAAATATTCTCAATAGTAAACGATTAGTGTCAAATTGAGTGGAGGAATCTTCAAAATATATCCCAATTTCCGGTTTCTCCTCTTTAAATATTTAATGATTGAATACGTAATTTTAAAGACAATTTTTTCCTAACAGGCTATTAACCTTGACCGTAGCCTTGACCGCCAAATAAAATGGCATAAAGTATAGAATTTGGCTGCATAACAACCAAACAGAAATTGGCTTGTAGGGAAATGTTCTGTCCTTCTTGGATCACTTTCCACGTTTTTGCTCAAAACCGCGAGAAGCGAACGTTGTGTCAGCAGCATCCAAGCATAAAATCACAATCTGGAAAGCTTTCCGTCATTGCAGTAGTCATAGAAACGTGATCTCTCTCTAGTAGGAAAAAGGGATGATACATGTAGAGAGAGAGAGTTAGATATAAAATAAGCGTGTAGGTTCTTCAAAGAGGCAATGGAACAGGGCGGTGAAATCCTCTTTCCTCTTTTTGCAAAAGGAAACATGGGGAAGGAAGCAATGGATTTGGGTATGTGTGTGTGTGTGGGATTGATATAAAATGGAGTCTATGTTGTGGTCCTTGTTCCCTATTCCCAGATACATGTACACATAAAAAGACATGCTCATTTTACCAACTCTTCTTCCCCCCCCCCCCCCTCCATTCTCTTCCTCTAGTTTATATCTCCGTCTAGCTTAGAAAACTTTGTCTAGTCTTTTTTTAAAGGTCTAACAGTCTACATTGGGAAAAGAGAATGAAAGGAGGGGAGGGGGAGAGGGGGGGATCACACCATGGAACCTGAGTTTCATGTTTGCCGACAGACGGGAGGTTATAGAGATTGTTCATATATAAATGTGTGTATATATATTTATATATGCAGAGGCAACTTGTGAATCTTGCTTAGATTGGTTACCGCTTAGAAATTGCCTGATTTTGGTTAGCTTTATAAATTGAAACACAAGTTGGGCTAATTTTCTTGCAGTAAATTCGATTCTCTCTCTCCGCTTCTTCGTTCCTTTTCCGCCTCCACTAAAAACTTGTTGCTCTCCCTCTCTCTCTCTCTCTCTGTGTGTGTGTGTCGTGCTCCATGGCTGTTGCGACAGTTGTGTCTTGTAGGTTCATGGATTTTGTAGCTAATTATCACAAAAGAGAGGCCTTTTGATGGAGCTAATTTTACGACCTATCGATTCAATCCTTTTTTTTAACTTTTGGTTCCATGGAAAAAGGGACTCACATGTGTCTCATATATTTTAGTCATTGGAATTGAGTAACAAAATGGAAGATTTAATATTCAAAGACTTCTCCATTCAAAATGAGGAGGAAAACTCAAACAGCTGATTTGTGTAGAGAAACCCCCATCTGCTCATATTCATGACTCGAATGATGATGATGGAACATTTCATTTTATTTTTTTTCTCCTCTCTCTCTCTATTTTACACGTACACCTTTTGATTTACGATAGGGCTAATAATAGTCAAGTATAGGCCTATTAATTGTAGATCAACTCGTCGTAAAATTTCAATTTATTTTGTCTGTCTAAACTTTTTCATTTTACTGATATTTCAATGACAAATATTGAATACATTTTGAATATTCCCATTTTGTGTGCATATCTCTACAAAATACATTTAGTTTGAAATGTACAATGTGTAGAAGATTAAATTTGCACAGTTTTAAATTAGAGAACGATTCCTACTTTAAATACAAAATTTTGTCAAACCGGATAGAATTCCACTCAATTTGGGAGTGAGACCAACATGTAGGGAGTACCTCCCTTTTTTAAAAGATGATAATTAAAAAATACATATTTATGCCATTTAAATTATGCCACTATTTTTTTTTCTTGTTTGAGTCTCCGTCTCTCAACTTGTTTTTTTTGTCATAAAATTCTCCCATTTGTTTCAAAAGCGAAAATTTGGCTACACGTGCTAAAAAGTTGCCATGCCCAGACAGAGAGAGAGAGAGAGAGAGAGGCATGAAGTTTGAAGTTTGTGTGGTGACGAAATGACAAGTTGTAGATTGGCATACAAAAAGTAATATAATGGTTATATGACTCTCAAAGTTAAAATACAAAATACCAAACTCAAATACTTTTACACGTTCTCTCCTACTTTTATTTTTTTTCTCTGACGTTCTCTCCACATTCTTCTCGCTCTCTCTCTCTCTCTCTCTCTCTCTCTCTCTATTTGTCTCTCTCCAAGACTCTGGAATTTTTGCAAGGTGTCAATTTAACAGTCCTCAAGCTAATTGGACTTTTTGCTCCCCCCTCTCCGCCTCTCATGTCCATACTTCCTGTCTGTCCCCATAAAATGATTTTTTCTTTGTCCAAAGAGTTTGCGTGCTGTCTCGTCATGACATGGCTGTACATATTCTTTTAATATAAAACGAACATTAATTATATTTGTCTCCTCCTCTGTATGTACCACAGACAGTGCAGTGGGTCTGGGTAAAACAATAATATTGACAGAGACAACAATTCAACAGAGTCAAGGGATCATAAAGGATGTTTCCACGTTTTGACTCATACTGACGATGAGAGAGAGGGGGGGGGATGAGTTGGACGCCATAATAAGATATTTAGTGGAAATTTTGCCTGTACTTGACAGAGGATGAGCTCATGTATTGATCACAGGGAGAGATTCATGTGAGTCTCTCTCTCTCTCTGTGGAAAATGTTTTATGGATGAGGAAGACAAGAGAGATGAGAGAGATGTAGTAAAGTTGAGAGAAGGAAGGGAGATCTCACCTGTGCCTATGTTCTTGTATAAACAAAGACTTTGAAGATGATAATACATAAATAAATAAATAAGTGTGTATACAGATGGAGAAGAAAAAAAACTTTCCCAAAAGAATGATTAAAAGGATATTATTATTTATACATTATTCAACTTTAACACCACCAAAACACAGAACAAGTAGTCACCCCACTTATCCGGCTAGCTCGAATGTGTCTCCCCAATTAACTTTTTTTTTGTGTGAGTTAGAGTTCAAACTTGAACATTTTTTTGATATTCTCTAGTCAAAAAAAATTGGTTAAAATATCCAAGTTCTCTATACTCGTACAATTCACATACAATACATGCACAAATTTTGTAATTGAAATGTAAATTGTTATGTACAATGTAGCACTGGCATTTTTACAACATCCTCATGCAAATGAGCCAATGGCGATTTGGTACAAGTTGACTAATTGCTCTCGTAGAGTACGATGTACACCATTTTTTATTACATGTGTAAACTCCCTTTCCTATAACTAGAATCTTTATCTGTATAATAATACATATAGGACATTTGTTATAGTTCAACAATTTATTGCAAAGGAAATATAATTATCCATGTACATTTCTACATATTCCCAGTCTCTCTCTCTCTTGCCCGCCAGCTCCCTCTCAAAGAACTTATTTCTTTTTGAGTTGAAGCATTTCCATAAGTGACATGGTGGCTTAACATTATTTTTGATAGGGAAATAGCCCCCGTCTCCGTAATTTATCCTCATCTCCTTCACTCCTTCTTCTTCTTTCTTAACATTTCACAATTATCAATCCTCACTCTCTCTCTCAAATAAATAAATTACACTTGACTTGCTCCCCATTAACATGAGAGTTGTACAATTTTTGTCAATTTATTTTGTTCCAAATTTTGCAATGATTTTGCGAATAATAGTCGACTATGTTTTTTTTCTTGTATTTTTATTTGTAACACATAAAAGTAGAAGAGAGAGAGAAGCTATTAAATTGTGGGACGGAGGATTGATGGAATAGAGTTTGACTACAATTTAAGACATTTGGTGACGAAGGACAAATGACAACAAGGATTTGGGTAATTGCTACACAAAAGAATGGACAGGAAAGAAGAAAGAAGAAGAAAAAAAGAAAAACCTTTTCCTTTTCGTCTTCTTCCTTTCCGGATTCATGGAAGAGGACATGGAACGTAGACAGGAGACGTAAATTCTAGAGAGAGAAAAGTTTAACCAATTTTCTTCCTAAGTAAGTAGTAAAACTTTCATCCAAGCATATGCTTCCCTTTTCTCTTTAACTTGTATACATTTCCCCTCCCCCTCCATTCCCTTTAACTTATTTTTTTTCTCTCTCTCTACACACATCCTCACACAAACAACCCAACAAAAAAAAGAACTATACCCAATCATGTCCCATCCCAACTCTTATGCAACGAATTGTCTATAATATGGACAAAAAAAGGAAGCTTCTTTTACAAGGAAAAAAAACAAATCGAGTTGTGTTTAACCAAAAGATAGAAAAAACCAATGTGTTGACGTCAAGTCATTTCAAGTTTATATTTTTTAAAGATTTCCTTTAACTTGAAATGACACAGACACTTTGTTATAGTTGAGTGATGTATTTAATAGACAACAAGTATTTATTTTTCAAATTAAAATTAAAATGGCTTGGTTATATATAACGTGTCCACATGTGTCGTTGTACAATTTGACTCAATAAATGTTTGACTATAGACAGAAGAATTATAGAGAGAGAGGGTGGGGAGGAGGGGGGATGAAGGTTTGGGAAACAAGTGGAAGGGGATTGGACATGAAGGAACTTGAAATGATCTCTTTTCATCGACCCAGAAGAAAAGGAAGAGGATTTTTCGATTCCTCCTCAAACTCTCAAAAGCAATTTGTATAAGGTTCAAACAGAGGAAATTTCAGTGGTGGAATACTTGATCAATCATGAGGGAATGGTCCTCGGCATCTCTCTCTCTCTGGCAACTTGTCTGTCTGTCGACTCATGCAAGAGAGCTCATGATTATTTATCACTTTAAGCACAGCGTCCTTCTTCGTCTTCTTAAAGACTCTAATTCCTTTGTGTTCATAGCTCGAGGAGCTTTCTCCATGTTATAACCCCCCCCTCCTCCTCCCCCTCCAAAAAAGTAAAGGGGGGAGGGGGGAGGAGGGAGATTGAATGCATGAATGTACACTCATAGTCAAAGGGATGAGCTCCAGAGTCTTTTCCGGTTCGAGTGTGCTCTGTAATAATGGTCATGTCAAGACAAGGCTTACAAAAATCTCATCGTTAGAGCCTTCAAGCCATTTCAACTGGGCTCAAGATGGAACCAAAAAAAAGAAGAAGACTTTACAGAATGAGAACACACACGAGAGAAGAAAGTAGCGGCCAAAAGCATTTATATTAACTGGCGAGTGCCATTCAATCCACCAGGGAATTTTCTCTCTCAAAAAAATCCGCTTCCCCATCTTCTTGACGTGTCACCATCACATGGGAAAGTCTAGCTGTGTGCCCCCCTCCTCCTCCCCCCTTGACTCTTTGAAATATGCTCCAATCAGACCAGACTAATTTTTATCCAACATACAACCATCATTGATAGTCCTTCTAAATTACTTGGAGGAGGGGGAACTACATCCATCATTTTTTTCAAGTCTAATTGGTTCTCCTTTCTCAATATTATTTCTTAAAGTTGGAGAGAAGAGAAAGAAGAAGAGAAAAATATTTTTTGTGTAGAAGGAACATAACCTTCTTGAATTACCTTGAAGAAGGAGATTGACTGTACAGTTGGAATATCCCCAACGTAATGGCCATAAGCTGAGAGAGAGAGAGAGAGGTGAAGATCGGATTTCATAAAATAAACTATCAAGCGTGTTCAAAAAAAATACATGGATCAAGTTATGGCATCGGTGAGCACATATCAGTATGTCTGAGTAGGAGGGGGAGGGAGTGGGGAGAGACTGAAAGTACAGCAGATGCCATGAACATTCTATTTTTGGACTTTTTCTTCTTTGACCAAACCATTTCTCCTTCTTCTCCTTTGAACTAAATGATTATCTTATCCCATATAGACAGACCCAAAAGAAAAGCTCCTTTCTTATTTAAGTATACACATCTTCCCCCCCTCTCTCTATACTTTTTTATAGCAAAATTTCTTTATCTCTCTCAGGTACTTGGGACAACAACTACAAAGAATTATTATTGTTTGGGGGGGATGAGAGCTCACCAGACTCATCGTCATCCAATGGGGATTTTTTTAGACTGTGTATCATACCAAGACAAGATGGGGAATTGTGTAGAGGACAAAGAGATGGTCGAAAAAAAGTGCTTAAAGATATCCGATTAATGATTTTGTATGTTATTGAGTTAATAAAGAGAGAGAGAGAAAGAGCAAATAGTCTTGTAATCAAATCTTAAAGGTTTATTCTCTCCAGTTCAATGTACAAAAAAATATCTCTCTCGTAGCGTAGTGCACATTGTGCAAAAAATTTTCTTTTGACAAAAAATAAAAAAGAGAGAAACGTGGACAAAAATAAAAATTAATCGTGGACATGGACTGGGTGGAGACGATTGGACAGGAAATGCCTCATTTCATTCTAATGAAAGTTTTTTTTTATACATTTATTTTTATTTTTTATGACCCAATACAATTTTAAATGTAACAATTCAAAAATTAACTAAAATTAGTAGAAAATGACTCTAAATTTAATTTAAATTGTTATGTAATTGATCCATGAAAAAATAAATTAGTTTGTAATTTATCCAACAAGAAAAAAGTTTCAAGTTTATTTTAGAGGAAAAAAAATAAAATGGACGACTGATTTGACAAAGATGGAGGAACAGAGCCATTGTTCATGGGTTTTGGTTAACGATTGAAATGACGACCACTTATTCCCTACACAACATTGACCCCCTCTTTTTTGTCTCTGTTTGGGTAGGTACTTGTAGGCCATAAAGTAGAGTATTGATTTCAATCAATAGTTTTTTTTTGGTTCGTTTGAGTGAAAACCGTCTGGATCTTTCTCTCACAAGAAAAAAAATCCTTCCATCCACTTGTAAAGTCTACAAGGCGTAAATGGCGTGAATGACGACTATTCGCCCACAACCCCACAATGATGGGCACTCAACTTTCCTCTATCTCCTCCGAGACAGTCCACAATCCTCCTCCCCACCCCCACCCCCTTGTCTCTTTGACTACAAGGAATTCTGGACAAAAAAATGATGCAAACTTTCAAATTCCTCTCGACAGGAATGAAGAGCAAGTGTGAAAGTGGGTAGTGGGGAGTGGGGGGTAGAGAAAAATTTGCTGTAAAATGGGGGAGGTGAGTATTGCCCATCCAGTGTCCTTATTGGTGGTGTGAGTATAAGAAAATTCCTCTTTTTTTACCAGGCTGTCTCAATTTCTATGCAATCAGTAATGAAGAATGTTGCCTATACTCCCCTGTCAGTTCTATAGAAGACAACAAGGGGAAAAAATAGCTATAGACTTTGTAATGGAAGAAGAAAACGAAATATTTTTTTTGGAGGGACTACATTTCACCAAGTTTGTTCTGTTCTTGCATTTTGCCTTGTGTCTAGCACAGTCACCATTTATTTTATGAATGCTGAGCGACACCCGTAAAATCGGGTTTCATCTACACAAGGAAATGGAGTGAGCCCAAGGATGTAAACAAGAGGAAGGAGGAGGAGACGGTGAAGTTGAACACAGAGAAAAGGTTCAACTGGCGTTGACATTGAGACACGCTTTTTCACAATCCTCCCCCTCTTCTCCCCCTCCTCCCCCCTTTAATCTTTCATAACACTCCCCCCTCCTTCCTATACCCCCGATGACCCATAAAGTTTAAAAAAAGTCCATTTCTAGTTTAATTTTTTCTTTCAAAGGGAATAATTATTTTTTAAAAATTTATTTTCACATAATTTTAGAGTCTCTAGTGATTTTTAATTTATTTTATTTTCCCTTGACTTAAAAATTCTATTTTTTTGTACAGCTCATTCTCCTTTTCTAAAAAAGGGAATAGATTTTCAAAGAGTAAATTTTGTATAGATTATTTCTAAAAAGATGAGAGAGTTTTTTTGTTTTTTCTGTGTTTGTACAGGGACGGGAAGGGAGAGAGTGTGGAAGATTTCATCAAGTTTTAGGGATAAGGATAATTTAGTTTATATAGGAAGATGAGGATGGGGATAGAGCCAATAAGAGATGATAAACAAGCTTTGAGAAAAATCAAGCCTCATCAACATGACTCTCTTGTGCTACCTGATGAGCATAAATAAACTTTATTTTTGTAACCAAAGATCCAAAGATTTGGTAGTCATCATCCTCATCTTGTTCTTGATCAAGCTCCTTGTTTTTTTTCTAAACTTTTTTTGTGTGTGTAAGAGTGAAGAGAAGGAGAGACTAAAGGAGGTGCTTTTGAATGGGGCTCATGTTGGATGGTTGAGTCCAATTCATTCAATTAACAATGCCTATCCCCCCCATGCACACTCACACCAAGTACAGGTAACTCATCTCAAATGAGCCTGTGGACATGAAATGACATGAAACTGTGAATCCTTTTATGTCGACTCTCCATCCCGATTAATGCCATCCACAACATTTTCAACTACTCACAATCATGATCATGACAGAGAGAGAGAGAGATGCGGAGGGGGATATAAAAAATTATTAAATTCTATGGAGGTTATTATAAAGGAGAAGAGTATTAAATGTACAGACATTGTTTCTGTTCATTCGGAAGTCATCTGTCTCAACAAATTCAATACAATTTGATCCTTCCTTTCAATTTCATCCCACTTGAATTCTACATTCCTTCCTCTTCTAATGTGACGTCAACTCTCTCTCTCTGTCTGTGTTGGGTCTTTGGGTGTTTAGTGTGTGTCGTTCTTAATGAGATGTCAAGTTTTCTGCAACTTCATCCTATAGGCCTTATCCTATTCAATGAACAGATACTCAAACCAATCCCTTTTTTTACTCTTGTCGCCTCTCTCTCTGGCCCTAAAAAGCGACGGCGGGTTCTTGACTGTAAGTGCAAGTTTACACTTGAAACCTTAACGATGAAATTTAACGTGTTACTCCCCCCCCCTCCCAAGAACATACAAACAGCCACACCTTCTTCCTCGTTCCTGTCCATGAAATTGAATTCACTTTTTGTGAATCAAGTAGAAAAAAAGTCTTCCAAATTTTCATGGCCCCAAGGTTGTCTAGGTTTTTTTTCTTTTTTTTCTAGTGAAGGAAAAGCGGAATATTATGGGAGATAAAAATATGAATTTTGTATGGAATTATAATTTTTGTGTATATAAATATGGACCCAAGAGAACATTATTTGGATGGTGTCTCCTCTACAAAAAAAAAAAATTGGGTGAGACAATCTAAATTTTAAAGTGGGGAGACTGTCCTCTCTTTTTTGGGTTGATTGGATAATATGTAAGGGGTGGAGATTGAAGGATGTGGAGGAGAAATAAGATTTGAGTGTGGAGGAAGGAGAGGAAGCCCATTAAAATATAATTTCTCTACTCTGGCCTCCATCATGGCCCTCCCATATATTTTGTTGTTTAGAGTTGAGAGAAAATAGAGAGAAAATATTTCTCTCTGTGTGGGTCTCTTGATTTCCTTGGTGACTCACTAGAATCGTCTTGACTACAGAGACACTTGCTCTCTCTCTCTCTCTTTGCATGTGTCAACACCAAATGAGACTTTTCACGCTATTTGGGAAATTCTCTTTTCCTCTAGAAAATACATTGAGACTTTCTCTCTCTCTCTCTATGAATTGTCATTTTCTATTGTACACACCAAGGCCTATATCCAATTATATAGGCATTTTGACGAGACACATTTATTCCCATGAATTTAATTCTTGTGTTCGACAGCAAAGCCTTCCACCATCCCATCCCAGAGAATTCTCTCTCTCTCTTCCAATGTGTTCAATACAATAGTCAATATATTCATCGTCTGTCACCAAAATTTCATCTCTCTCTGTATCTCTATACATGTATGTACATGTTGCATACTCATATTCCCACCTACATGCACAAATTTAAATCCCTAAGCCTCTGACATGAGCCTTTTAACAACAATGGATACGTCACGTCAAAGAAGAGATGAAAATTTTCATCTCTCTCTCTATATTTATAATATATAACCCACATCATATTTTAGTGTAAACCTACAACCTTCAAAAGAAAACAATTTTTACTTTTACTTTTTCCTATAAAATATTATTAAGTCTCTCAAAAATCAACTCTGAAAAAAGTGGGAGTGGGAATATTGGAAAATAGTTTTTAATTTACAGAAATTACAAATAAAATCTAACCTACTACCTATATACAAATATATATGTATGAATAGGTAGGCCGATAGTTAAATTTGGTCTCATTAATTAGAAGGGGGGGGGGGGAGGGGAGAAAGTTACACCCTAATAATAATTAATAAAGAAAAATGGAATATTGTGGAGGTAAATGAGTTTGGTCTGATCACATCATCACAAGGAAATTTTCATGGTTGTGGCTCTAACATGGATACAATTTTCCTCTATTTATGATGGAGACACCTTCACTATGTTGGCATGCTCTTTTGGGGAAATAATGGCTATTAGAGAAAATTATGGGGCATTGAAATGTGTACCAGAGAGAGAGAGAGAAAGAGCATGTACCTTTTACTCTGTCGCTCCTAGCTTACTTTGAGCTTACTTTCTGTACACATTGAACAGAACACAGGTAATTTATTTTATATAAAAACGCTGACGGCTGAATACCTACATTATTATGAGCAACAAAATTTAATTCCCCATCTCCCTCTCCCTCTCTCTCTTACCCGGGTACAGAAGAAGAGAGAGAGACGATGGAGCGGAGCCTTGGCTCATGATTTCCTCATGAGCTCAAAGTGGATAAGCGAAAGTCAAATATGACAGCGAGTAATTGTCCCTCTATATTACATTATCCCATCTGAATATCTCCCAGTCAGACATACACCCGGGTAACTGTAGAGGTTGATGTGATTTTTTAAAAAATTTCCCTTCAAACTCAATTCAATTAATTTTACTTTTACAAACTCGCTACACAATTTTCTCTGTTTTTTCATGCACAACTCATTCTTATATCGTCATTGACCTTTTTCTTTACTTTATTAACAAGAAAAGACGTTGAAGTGTACATGGAGAATAGAGATATTACATCATTGTACTCTTTTCATCATTTTACATTTGAATCTCTTTGGCAAAAAATGTAGCTAAAAAATAGTGTAACATTTATTTATTCAAGTTTGTCTTTGTTTTTGTGAAAAAGTGAAATTTTGACAAGAGTCTTTTGAAATGATGCAGATGAGGCAGAACAATTAGAGGCGGTGGGTGAGTTTGACTACAAAGGAGGAGGAGAGAGCATGCAATCCAAATGGGAGAATATTAGAGGCATCCCATAGTCATCATCAATGATGATGATGGTGAATGTGTGCACACGGAAAAGTCATAAAGCCACAATTAGAACAAGAATTCTGCATTGACATCCCAGCACAAATAAACAACACACGAAACATTTGAATTTCCGGTGAGAGAACATCCACAGCCTCCTCCTCCTCCTCCTTACAATCGACGTGTGTGTTCCTTCTCCATGACTTTTGTGTCCTTTACAATCCACTCTCATGTGGCAACATTTTTTTTTTGATGTGATACAGTCCCCTCTTACTCTCCATTGTTTACTATAATCTCATATTTTACATGTAAAATACACGGCGAATTATTCTCTCAAAATAAAAATAAGGGTTCCTTTTTCACATGAAAAAAAACCCAACATGATCCAATCAACACAACTTGTCCAATTTGCCAAAACATTTTGTCGGTGAGTAACTTGAATACTTTATCGCTATCCCCCCTCCTCCTCCTCCTCAAAAAAATAAACTTTAGTACGGATACATCACAAAAAAACGGAAGAAAGTCTTGACAATGGCGACACAATTTAAAATATTTGTGTTGAGTCACACTCAACACAATTTTTCCAAAGTGAAAAAGACACGTATTCCTTTTTTTTCAAAAACAATTCTCTCTCTCTCTCTCTGGTTCTTCTCTCACAAACTTTTAGGAGATTTTTGACAAAAAAAACTAGTTTTTTTATGCAAAGAAAACTGAAATTAGAGAAAGAAAAAATTGAATCTTTTTTGCTACTTTTGTTTGCTAAAATACAAAATGATGTTAAATAATATTAAAAAAAATATTTTTTTATGATGGACACAATTAAATTTATTTCAAAAGAAACATTAAATACAAAATACAGACATATCCCCATTATTGGCTATTTTTCCTAGAGCCCAAAATTTAAAACTGGCTCCGGTCTTTTTGTCTATTTTTACGGGTAGTTTTGGCTGTCAAAAGAAAGGGGAAAAAGAAATAAGCAATTACATTCCTTTCATTAATTTGAGAATCAAAATTTATTAATTTAGAGAGTCCAAAGGCTCCTCCAAAAAAATAAAAGTCTCGTCTTATTTCATCTCCATTCTCTTTCTCTTACATGACGCAATCTTCCCGACAGATTCAATGAACAAAAAGGCAGAAAAGGAGGAGGGGAACAATTTTGTGACAGTCGTGTTGTTTCTCTAGATTGCCAAAGTGAATTGATACTTTTTGATGTGGGTCGGTGGATTAGAACAAGAGACTCAAAAATGGGGACTGGAGGTACGAGTAGCATAAAGGCAGAAAAACGAGAACATACAAAAAAAAAATATTTCCTCAAGTAAACGACAAGAGATCCCCGCTTGAAAGAGCAGGAGAGTAAAATGCAGTCCAATTTGTGTGTGAATACTCAACTTATGAAGCAATTAAGTAACTAATTAGCAGCACTATTTGTTCCACTTTGTAAACTTTGATATGAGCCCCCCCCCCCCTCTTTTTATTTTTTCTCTCTTCGACTCTTTCAAATTCCATTTTTCCTCCTTCCAGTGCTTAGCACGGAGAGCTTGAAGCATTTTATTTAATGGAGTAAATATTACATATTTTTCAAAAAAATAATAATTAATTTGTAGGTAAATATTGAAAGGATTTTTTGACTGCCTTGGCCTCAGCCTGAAGGCAGAGACAGAGAAAAATTTGGGAAAGTGATTTAAATGTAAATGGCTGAAGATGGAAAAATAATTTATTCTAGTTGTTTACTCAAATGATAATTAATTTGAGGGCTGGCAGTGGAAAATTATTTGGCTGAGCTCATGATACACTCAAATTGAAGGGAATGACATGTGACAGGATGAGGAAGAAGAAGAAGAAAAAATGAAGATGGAAATCTTTCAATGTAACTTACTTTTTTAACTAGACACAAGGAAAAAGACACACACGTGTGTCTTTTGCCAAAAAGGATTGGAATGTGAGCATGTGAATGAATAAAAGCTAATGACCGCATGTTTTTTTTTCTCTTGTTGTTGAACAAACCCAACAAGACCATCAATTCCTTTGGATAATGAGCATTAAATATTATACCCCCTTCCCCCCTTAAAAATTTGTCACTTGTGCTTGGTGTGAGTTAAATTCATGGAATATTATGTCTCCATGTTCTATATTCAAAAAAATTGTTCAATAGAATTCTCTTGAGAAATATTCATGCACACGATTTTCTCTCCCTCTCTCTGTCTCTGTCTTTAGCATTAGGAGATAGAGATGATGAGAAGAGAATTTTGAAATAAATTTAAAAAAGATAAGAATTTTTTTTTACACAGGACATCCATGTCACACATGTACCTCCATAAAAAAATGTACAAGAGAGACTGGAGAGTCAAGAGGATCAAGAGTTGGCACACTTTGGTCCCCCTCTCTCTTCAACAGAGTCCAGCTCAAGAGACACATGACTTTTTTGTGCACCAGTTACCAAAAAAAACCCCGGCTCTTTTGTGGGGAGGGGGATCTCCATTACTGGTCATGAATGAATGATCGACCACGTTGGCTAGTGCCAAGTGGTCAAAGTCGAATTTTTGTACACAATCAAAAAAGGTAAGGTCACTTTAAAAGGAAAAGAGGGGACACATATGGACACAATTTTTTTGGAAAGGGACTTTGAATTTAGTCTCGTGGAACGTGGGATTTGTATAGCCTAAAAATCAAAGCCCGGGTTTTTTTTCTATGGAGGCAGTGCCAGAATTCTGAAAATTAAGATTCCATGGATATGACTTTACATAGAGGGAAATATTCTATAGAAATTTTTAAATGGCCTCTCTCTCTATTTTTCTGTGTCAGGATTATTTACAGTACTCACAAGTCAGTTTGTTTAATTTATTACAAGGAATCACGTGGTTAAGACAGTGCAAAAAAAAAGTTTGCTGAATTTTAATTTGTCTAATAAAAATATTTTTTCTTTTTTTTTGACATGATCAACAACTACCATCTGTCATAAAAAAATATTATGTACACTAGCCACTTAACATATAGACAAAAGAGGAGAGAGAGTCCATTTTTTTTATTTGGAATTCAAGTCAAATATTTTATTATTCTTTTTTTTCTTCACACTAAACATTTTGTTGTGAAAACAATTTTTTGTTTCATTTCAAAAAATTGAAAACGTCAGTAAAAAGATTGGAGTATCCTCCACAACAAAAATTTGCTGAATTATCAATTTTGTAGAAAAAAAAGTACAAAACGTGCAAAAAATAAAAGAGCTTGAATTTTCTATTTAGGAACTGGACAAATCAAAAAGACTTTAGCTAGTACGTATGTACATAACATATTAGCTAGGTACCTAACATGAATTTCGGTGTTTTTCAAAAGAAAAAAATAATAAAAAGAAAAATCTTTACCTATCTCTACAAAATTGGCAAGCTTCAAAAAATAAAAGAATGCATTTTTTCAAAATTTCCCCAGAAAAAAGGAAACCCATCAACATAATGCTGGTATAATTTGAACTGGCATAATGAATATTTACCCCGCGATTTAATTAAGAAGTGTTCTAGAATAAGAAGTGTA
>JAQIVZ010002676.1:0-18913 GCA_034700945.1 Arrhopalites spinosus | reverse complement strand
CAAAATAATCAAGTCTCACAGTCAAAAAATTAGAACAAAAATCTATTCAAAATTCACTTAAATCAGGGTATAAATTTTAAGAAAAAAGAGTTCAAAATCTTTTCTCAGTTAAAATAATAGAATTCAAAATTAAAAACGAATTGCCTTCAACAAATTGGCAAAACCAAAATCACTTTCGTTGTGTAAAATGGCATTTTTTTAACACTTCATCTATTTTTACTCATAGGACTACCTAATGTATAGACCACTCTCATATCAACTTTGTATGAAATATCTTTAGCTTGCATTTTGTTAGTTTATAGAATTATGATTTCATCACTTTTTAGTACACAATAGTCTATTCATCCCTTGTTGAACCAGTTGACACTTAACAGCATAATTTTTATGTATCAAGTTTCATGCATACCACGAAATTTATTAATAAGGAAAATTAAAAATTTCGATTTTATGAAAGCATGTATTCCTACGTAAGAAATATTAAGAATCTTTTGCAACTATCATGACGCAATTGTATTCATAGTGCCTAGCAATTTATATACAAAGTATGGACACCTACACTGCATGTGCGATATGACCCATAATGATGGCATAAATAGGCTAGTCAAAATTGAGAATCGTAGTGTACCTACATTTTAATTATGCAAATAAATTGACCCTATCACATTTAACTGAACAGTCGGATCTCGACTGATGAAAGTTTATCGTTTCCTTCATTTCATTCTTATAAGAGCATTTAGGTCAAGAACAACGCCTACATTTTTTGTCAACCTCGTTTCGTCTCCACATACTGACCTGAGACCAAACATTTAAGAGAGATACCAAAGAATCTTTGAATATTTATCACACTTTCCGTTGAGTACTCCCATTGACAACATTTACTTCCTCCAGTTTCCAGTTTTAATTCTTTAATTTAGCTCTCTCTAAAAAATGTCCTTGTACTCCTATGCCCCTTTTTTATTCCAAATTTGGCCACATATTGTGACTTTAATTGTCATTTACGTGACTGTAGTGTACATACTAAAATTGAAACAAAAAACTGGTAAAAATTCAATCTCTCCATCATCATCAGCATCACTATTGACAGTTTCAAAGAAAAAATATGTGAGCCCAGATATTCGTAAGTCACTTATTATCTATGTCCTTGATTTCCTTTTTTATCAAAATTTTGAAAAACAATAACAATAATTTAATTGGTCAGAGGCTGAAATCAATGATGAGGAAGAAACAGAAGAAGATTTTTCCCAATTTAATAGTTCCCTACCAGAAGATTTGGCTCATGTCCCTTTAACAACGTACACAAGATACAGTGAGACGGAAATGGTGGAGCGATCTAAAAACTTTTATCAAGATATGAATAATCGACGCACTCTTCGCTACTACAGTTCAGGTATTTTTAATTAAAAAAATCAAAATGATTAATTATTATGAAATTTAATTAACATTAATTTATAGAAAATGTGCCTCGGGAAGTCATTGAGAACATCATAAGGGCTGCAGGTAGGGTTTTTTACGTCACATAAATATCATGTCAAAGGCCATAATTATTTTCAATGCTTTTTTTTCAGGCACAGCACCAAGTGGAGCTCATACTGAACCATGTTGGTGTAAAATAAAATTATTTTAACTTATGTGAAATAGTATGCACATGAAAAGATACATTTAATTTGTTTGTGACTAGGGACGTACGTCGTTGTGAGTGATGCTGACATAAAGCAACGTATTCGTCAAATTATTGAAGATGAAGAGGAAATTAATTATACCAAACGCATGGGTAATATTTTTTATCGTGACGTACAAATGTACATACTAGTTCCAACTCATCTTGAAAGCTGAGCATGTATCACTTAAATATACAAGTTATATCTTTCAGGACATTGCGTACCAAAATCATTTTTTTTTTGATACTTCCGTATTTTTAGAACATTTATCTATTTTATTGACGTAATGAACTTTATAGGGGTCCAATGGACAACGGACCTTCGACCTTTACGGACTAATTGGGTGAAAGAATACTTGACGACTGTACCCTACATCATTCTAGTCTTCAAACAAACTTATGGATTTAATCCTGATGGTAGTAAGAAAAATCATTACTATAATGAGATTAGTGTCGCGATCGCCGCCGGAATTCTCTTGACAGCCATTCATGTAAGTGCATCAAAAAAAATTTATCAAATTCATTAAACTTTTTTGATTACAACTGTAAAGGTTGACTAATCTCCCAACATTTTGATACTTGATAGTCTCCGTATATACAAGACGAGTAGTGTAAATAATGCTTGTACTTGTAGTTTGTAAATAGAAAATAAAATCTTTAAAAATCAAACATTTACATTAAAGATATAAACACATGTTCAATTGAATTACAATTAAATTCTAATGTTTATACCAGAATTACCAGAAATGAAAATTGAGGAACATTGTGGGAAATATTTCCATCGTGCATGTGCAAGAGATGAAAATATTTCCCAAACATGAACAAAGTTTTCTATGAAATTAATCTCTACAATTTTAACCACTAATAATATAAATAAAGTATTTATGACAAAATTTGTAGAAAGCAGGACTTTGTACGCTGACGAGTACACCATTAAATTGTGGCCCAGCTCTAAGGTCATTGTTGAATCGACCCATGAATGAAAAACTCATGCTTTTACTTCCGGTTGGATACCCTGCGGAAGATGGTGTTGTGCCAGACTTGACTCGGAAACCTTTATCAGAGATTATGGAATGGATATAGATAAACCCGGTTGAAGGAAACGACTTATCATAATTTCAATTATTATTTCATTACTTGAATAGTAAATTTAATGGTTAGCAAGATTTTAGCCATAATAAAATATTTTTTATTTCATTTTAATATTTTAAGTCTATTATAGTATGTAAACATTTTTTATTTTATTTGTTTTGACTTTCTTTTGAATTTCTTGTACGTAAGAACAAGGTAAGACAACTTGAATTAAAGAATTTAATAATAACTTTTAATTAAATTACAATTTTTTCTTTGTATCTTGTACACTCAATTTTTTACGAAAGATTTTACTACAAAAAAATTTTGAAATCAAAACCAAAACAGTTAGTAGAACAAAGAGAATGATTTCAATGACAAAAATGACGTCCAATGAATGAAACTGAAAAAAATTAAGATGTCTCGCTGCACTTCTCAAATGAGAAGCTCCTTCATGTCTCATTAAATATTCTGTCCAATAAACTGCTCGTTCCACTGGAGTTTGCATTTCGTCTCTGAAAATGGAGGACAATTCCTTGGCTTTCTTGGAATATCTATAAAATAAATTTACAATTAAATTAAAAAAATCTAATAATTAATTTGTAAAATTGAATTCAAAAATTTACTGTGGATCATCAAGAAGTTTGTGAATAAGACTCTCCAGTTTTTCTTCAGTGAAATCCAGAATCTCAAGGGTCAATGCATAGCCAGCTTGCTCAGCTTGTTTCATATTCAAATCCTGTAGGATTAAATAATATCATCAAAATAATTCTATTGATTGGATTTGTAAAATAAAAAAAAATTCAAGTCTTAACTGATCTGCAAAGATGGGGATTCCAAGTAAAGTCACTCCATGATACGCGGCCTCTTGAGTACTGAGAGTGTCATAAATATGATAATTATTTTAATTTATTTCAATTAATCAGAAAAAAATACCTTAATAATCCTCCATGTGTCATGAAAATACGGATATTCGGATGTCCCAAAATATCTTGCTGTGGAAGCCATTTGCTAATTTTGACATTGGAAGGCAGACCCTCAATCACATCTTCATTCCATTTCCAAATCACGCGTTGTTTTAGTCTCGAGAAAACATTGAGAAATTTCAGCTTGTCAGCCACTGGTAACTGACTTGTCTTTACAATTGAGCCAAAACTAAGAAAAATTGTAATTATTTTTATTCAAAATTAATTTATACAATTTTAAAGACAATTTATAATCTACATTAACACCTGAAATAAATGACCCCATGCTCGGCTCCAGACATGAAATCTTGAAGGTCCTACTCAAATAAATATTTTTAATTATTTCAAATTAAAATAAATATTTTACAAAACCTGTGGTAAAGGTTGCGCTGGTCTGCAGTGCATTCCTCCAACCTAAATTTGTAAATAAATTGGAAATTAATTTAAAATGGAGTACTGATTAAAATTAAATTAAAAAGAACAAACTTCGATGACATCGGGCAAAGTGGGTCTTGGATAAGTGATGGAGTGATGAGAATTCATGAAAATGAGGGATACATTTGACTCAATCTCTCTAATAGAAGGACAATCTTCTCCCATATATTTCCGATAGATTTTGGCACATCTACAGTTAAATTCAACTTGGATTAAAATTAAAATTAATTAAGTTGTAGTACATTAAATATTACTTTGGTGCATAGCTAAAATATCCAAATATCTTGAGTATCCCTTGCACTCCCACATTAATGAATCTTTGATGAAAGCTCATCTCATCAGAAAAGGGAAGAAGTGAACTGGGGACAAATGAAGGAGGCAAGTGTAGTCCAGTCAGTTCAGTAATAGCACTGGCAGCCGGTTGAGCCGTGATCATAATAAAAGGAGCATTCAATTTATACAAAAGCCCATCAAAACAATTGTTGACGAATCCATTGAACACGACCAAATCAAATTTTTCATTGACTAAATTTCGAAATTGTTCATTTTGAAAGATTGCTTCACATGCCTTAAATATAAAATCGAAGACAGAAGAAGAAAAAAATTTCATGACTCCACCAGTTCGACGATGTTCAAAAGGATCAAATTCTTCCCATATTTGATCATAAGAGAGGATTACAAGTTCCCTTATATTTTCTGTGGGCTTTGGGTACGCTCCTGGTGACACTACAGTCAAAGAGTGACCCTTGTTGGCCAATGTTTTTATTAAGGGGTCAAATACATTTTTGTGACTTTTTGTGGCTATTGGCAAAAGAAATAAAATCTTTTCACTAGACACTTCATTTACAATACAAATTGTCAGTGTAATGAGAACTATGCTAATTAATTTCATTTTTTTTAAAACTAAAAAACTCTTTTAAATCTTAAAGTTCAATCTTACTGTCTAAGTACACCACACAAATTGTATTCTTTTTAATTTGTAGTTCACGAGAGCTGATATGCAACTAATTTTAATGTTCACGTGGTTCTCTCAACTCGTGTGGACTATCAGTGGGAATAGATTATGCATATCAGTGTTTTTTGACCATTCTTTTTTTACCTTATCTTCTATTATTATTAAGCGCGTGACAGCTTATTCAGGGTAAGAACAACCCCAGTGACAAACTTTGTAGATGGATATGACTTTACATTAAATTGTTGTCTACACTGGCCCACAACGTGATTTGAATAATATTTCCATTCTCTTTGTTTAATGTACATGCCATTCCACTGACAATGACAATGGCTCATGGAGCTCCAACCACTGGAACTTTTCCCTTGGCTCTAACAATTTTTATTTAATTTAAATAAAACTTGTTTCGTACATTACCAAAATTTGAAAACATTTATTTTTAACTGTCCCACAATTGACTAATTTTTTTGAACTCTTTTTGTTCTCTCGAGAAATGACTCTTTATTTTAATTGTTAAAATTAAAACTGATAGTCACAATAATGACAAAAATAACTCTGGAAAATAATTTTTGAAATTATACCGAGTCCTCATATTAGGACATGGAGAAATCTGAGAGCTTTGCTTGGCTTCTACCCGGGTATTGAGAATGTGTTGAGTCAGCAAATGTGCTGACATTTTCTTAAAAAAACATTATTGATTATTAAATCAAATTTATTTTAATGAATGATGGAATCAAGTTGAGAATCATTATCTTTATTCAATTAAAAAATCTCACAAACTTTTTAAAGTGATTTAATGACTCACCCACTCATTTTTATGCTTGATATTAATTATACAACTGATTCACTTCATAAATGTATGTTTTGATGCATAAATTCAAGTGCCTTTTGGTATTAAATCACTCGTACGAGTCTCTTCTTTTTCCTGCTTCCCATATAAAAGAGGGGGAAGGTCACGTTGTGACCTTTTTGTATACATTCTATCACCAAATAAAAAATGAATAATTTCCCTCTCAAAATTTAAATATATTTTAACATTTTTTTCAAACTTAAACTTACTATTAATAAAATCACAAAAAAGGCTCACATAATAGAGAAAAAAACCCTTTTGACAAAAATCCTAAAAATTTGAGCTCTCAAGAGTCATCCAAAGATATTATTGGAAGAAGAAAAAGTTTCAAGTGTGTCAATACAAATGGACAAAAATAAATTTGTGGACATTTTATTGTCAATATTTTGGTACAAATGTGTCTCTTAGAAAATGTCAATGGATTTGAAAAATTTCTCCTGTGAAGAAAAGGAAGGAAAAAAGCTTTAGCCAAAATGGTGTGGTAAAATCAGTGTAAAAATAAATTGCATTGAAAGATAAAATATGGCTCAAAAAAGATATCTATAGATCTATAGAATATGTTACAAGTCATAACATTGAGAATATAAAACTCTTACTCTTACTCTTTTATGGGGCATGTGGGACACTAAGTCATAAAAATATCAAAACCGCCGTCCCATAAAATTGAACCACTTTCCCTTATTTTTATTCTTCCCCCTTCCCCGCCCAGAAAAAGAGGAATATCCACCATTTCTTTTTTCTCTTATTATTCTTTCGTCTCATTTAAGCATACCAAAAATGTGGGGAAATGATTTCCCCGCAAAAAATATGTAAATATTTTTTAGAGTCTATCCAGCTTACACAATTTTTTTCAAAAAAAAAAGAATTCTCTTTTTGTACTAAAAATGTATGCTAAAGATATGAAAAAAAACCCAAAATGTTTTTTGAGATTTTTTTGTTAGTCCATTTATAATTATACAAGTTGTACTTGTACATAATGATGAATATTGTAAGGCTATTTATTTATAATTTTTGAATGGCTTAGGGGAAATGTAAAAATTTGATTCATCTCTTATAACTTTTTTGGTGTTATTTTGTACTGTCTCAAGTCCTTTTTCTGAGAGTTAAGAGGAGCAGAAAAAAGAGCCCGAGAGGAAGTTCTTGTTCATATTCCCTAATTACAAATGGAAATTAGAGGAAATGGTGGGCTGTCAAGAAGAACTAGAACCGTCAGCCCTCCGTCTTTTTCTCTTTCTCTACTTTCACTTGAAGTCAGTGTTCATTCAAGCCTAATCATGAAAAATGAGCGTTAAATGTAACATGAAATAATCCAATATTTTTTTGTGGTGGTGTACAGAGAAACAACAAGAAGAAATTTTCAAATCTTTTGGGTTTTGAGATGTGTACAACGTCGAAAAACACACAAAAAAATGTTGGTTTTTTTGTAGCTCATGTCTAGACCATATCACAAGATTCTAAATTTTCATCTCTCTTTTACTTTCTCTTGAGATGAGGCGAGAGACAGAGAGAGAGAGAAAAATCGTGTCTGCGCTCTCGCTTAAATTAGATTTGCCATGCGAAAATTTTTATCTTTTCCCCTGCCCCCTCTTCCTCTCTGTCTCTGTCTCCTCTTTTCTCCTTGTTCATCTTGTATCTTTCTTTTGCATAAAAGTTTTTTTTCGTACACAAAAACCGGAGAGAGAAAAGTCTTTAGACTGTACAGCTAGCGGTTCTTATACTTTGAGCCAGAATTGGGCTTTTTCTCTCTCTCTCTCTCTCTCTCTCTGTTGGAACTTGAAGCTCCCTACTTGCCTGGGTTCCGGCTGTAAACTGGATGAAAGTTGGAAGAACAAGGAGGCATGCTTTCTCTTCACCTACTTTCAAGTTCAGTAGGAAATTGAACGCCAGGAGCATAGGAGCACAACTCTTGCCCGGGCTTTTTTTTTCTCTCTCTCTCTCTCTTTCTTGTGCTCTGTGTGTGTGTGTCACCGGTAAAAATATCAAGAGGATGGAAACATCACTCACTTGAAGTTCACTGCCAATGTCTCAAAGATTATCAATGGAAAATTGTAAAATATTTGAGGTGACAGATCCCCTCTCTCTCCCCTTTTTGGTAAGTGTTTTTTTGTCAAAGTGAAAAATTCCTGCACGCAATTTACTCAACTCTTTTTGAGGAATAGAAAAAAAGTGAAATATGTGGAAATTTTCATGGTCCCCTCTCTCTCCTCCCTTTGTTTATGACAATTGACAATTGGATAAAAGAGAGAGAGAGTGTGTCACGCAAAAAATGATCGTCATCCATTGCCATAATGCAGACAAGTTTTGATGTGTGTGTGTGAAGTATATTTATGTATGGGAGGGGTATTAAGTTGTGAATAATATTCTTGATAAAATATTTTTTGGGAGGAAGGATAAGAAGAATGAGGACAAAATTTACAGTTTAATTTTTGAGACAATCTTATCAAAATTTACCAAGAAAAATTCCAACAAGAATGAGAAAACAGAGGGGAAAAGAGTAAGAGAGTGTGCCATGTCATAAACATGCAAAGTAAATATTTCTTGTTTCTTTTGAAAAGATGCCAGAGCGAGAAGGGGGACATGGTGAGAGAGGATTTAGGGTGAAAAATACTTTTTGACCCTTTTTTATTTTTAGTTGACTTGCCAAGTTGAAGGAGGAAGAGAGAGAGAGAATTTCTTTCTGTATTTGAGTGTTTTCCAAGTAGAAAAGAAAGAGAGAGAGAGAAAGGATTGAGAGAGAGAGATGATGATGAGTGAAAGTGGAGAAAATTATCCAAAAAAGGCAGTGGTCGTTCATCATCATCACCATCATCACGAAGTAGAGACAACCACAGGGAATGGACAAGGTGGGGGCATGATGGACGGTGAGAGTCAGTGTAGTGGCCGAGAAAAAACTTTGACACTTTGTGCCATCATTCTTGCCGTTCTTGCTTTTGCCCTTTTAACTTTCATTGCTGTCTCTGGTCCACTTTCAACTCTTCTTTCATCTGTAAGCCCCTCCAATTTTTTTTTCATTTTAAAAAAAACTTGTGGACAATAAATTATTTATTTTCAATTGTAAGAAAATGTAATTTTAAAAAATGTTGTGATTTTAATAGAGATGGAATACAGATTTGGGATTTGTTGGAGTTTGTGACTCAAAAGATTGTGTTGAAATTTCATACCGTGCCATTCAAGCCGGAAATTTTGGGGCTGATCCATGTGATGATTTTTATTATTTTGCCTGTTCAAAATGGCAACTTCATAATCCCATCACAACAGACCAATTTTTTCATGCGGCTAATATTAATATGATTAAAGATCAAGTTGATCTTAAAATTAAAAGTAAGTTTTTTTTCTTCTTCTGCTTACAATTAAAAATTTAATTTATATTATTTCCCAGTTTTAGTGATTTAATTCATAATTTAATACAGAACTTTTAGAAAATGAAGACTCCTCTAGAATAGTTGACTCAGATCCAGGTAGATACAAAATAGAGGAGAATGTTAAAGCTTTTTATCAATCTTGTCTCAACTTTGTCCATCCTGATGAAAATCTCTTGAGTAAGTTCAAATAAGTTTGAGACAAAAAAAAACTTTTTTCTACTTTAAAAAGTTTTTTCTTGGAAATTATGAAATTGTTTGAGATGACACATATATAAAATAAAATGAAATGAAATAGTTGCAGAGTTATTGAGTTCAGTGGGGGGATATCAATGGAGTGAGACATGGTCAGACAGTCAATTTGACTTGACCAACACCACATTAAAATTCCTTCGATTGAATGCTGCCTCCCTATTTGATGTCATGTTAGACATTGATGCCAAAAATCGTTCAAGATTTGCTCTCATCATTGATCTACCTCGACCCACTACTCTCACTCCCAATCTTTTTCATGGCTCCACTTCCCCTGATCAAGACTTTC
This sequence comes from Arrhopalites spinosus, assembly GCA_034700945.1. Taxonomy (NCBI): domain Eukaryota; kingdom Metazoa; phylum Arthropoda; class Collembola; order Symphypleona; family Arrhopalitidae; genus Arrhopalites; species Arrhopalites spinosus. The sequence goes on along the minus strand of JAQIVZ010002676.1, from coordinate 9,083 downwards.
TTTATGTGAGACATTTCAAATTGATTTTAAAAATTAAATCTCCTCTTTTTGTCTATCTTAATCTTCAATTTAATGATCATTAATTATTTCTTTTTCTTTTTTTTCAGCAAATGGAAACATTATACCAACATCAAAAAGTTCATGGGGGAGACTCTGACCCATCCAATTTCAAATTTAGCAATACAAATCATGTCAATTTTACCAACGGCATGGCCATTGTCGATCGACAATTTCTCTACAAAATGATTACGGTTAGTCTCATATTCTCACATGTGTACATTACAGTGAACAGTGTCCTGTGTATTTTTTAAGAGGCACAAAAAAAGAGCTTGAAAAAAAACCAATTAAATTTATACAGTGGCATTCAAATAAAAAAAATGGCGATTTCCATCTTTTTTTTTGGAGAAAAAAAAATTCAAGTGGAATTTTATGACGTTGCCTCTTAGCAAAAAAAAACTCTTGACATTTATTTTCAAGTACTTTCCCCATTAAATGAACAATGCTAGTTACTCTTTTTACATTGCATAATGCGTATATTTCTCCTTGGGCAAAATAATACTTTTGACAAAAAAAATGAGCAGACTATGTGTCTATTTATATTTTCTGAGTCAAACTCTCACACATACAGGAAAAAAACAAGAAAAAAATAGTATGGCTCAATCTTTATAAACTTTTTGGTCATAACACAAAAAAAAGAAACAAAACTTTTTTCCCCTATCAGCCATCATTTTTTTACTGTGATTATTCCATGAGAGAAAAAAATAATAAGTTGAGGGTTGAGTTAGCCATGAGAGAAAAAATAATATTTCATTTTTTTTTTGTTATAGTCTGGAATTTTTTGTTTTGTCATAAAAATTGCTTTAAGGGGAGTAAAGAGAGGTTTCGAATGAAATGTGGAATTTTTGTCAAAAACTTGTAAACTTTTTTTTTCTTATTATTTTCATAACTTGACTCTCTCTTTTTTTTCACCGTTTTTTTTCAGGACAATGTCGAAGCAAAAAAGATGAGCCAATTAAAAAGTTTGGTGAGGAAAGTTTGTTACATGATGAATGTCTCAGAGGAGGAATGCAATGCTGACATTAATGACATTGCCTTCATTGTTACAACCATTCAAAAGGCAGGTACTTCTATTTTTAATAAAATTAAAATTATTCTCCTTTTCTCTTACTCTTGTCACTATTTCATTCTCTGTGAATCTCATAAAAAAAAAATTATTTTTAATTTAATTTATTATTTTTTAAAAAAAATTCATTGGACAATTTAACAGTTTGAAATAGTCATACTTTTTTTTTTTAAAAAAAAAAGAGCTTTTAAAATTCAATTTTACAACATTTTTTGTTGACTCTCAAAGAATTTTTTAATTTTCTTTAATGCACGATAAAATGAAAAAAAAGATGAGGATACTCAAAAAAAACTGAGTAATTTTACGACGAATAAAATGAAAACTTTAACCCTCTTAACTTTGATAAAAATAGAGTACAAAATTCTAACCCCAAAAAAGAGGATTCCCAACTGTGTATAATTTAATAGGGAGAAAAAAAAATCAAGTTAATTTTTTTTATTCTAAAGAAAGATTATTACATTTCAATTAACCTTTTTTTTATTCAATTAAATAATTCTCAATATATTTTCTCTTTTATTTAACATTTCAATAAAAAAATCATTTAATCTCTTCAAACAATAAATTTAGATAGAATAAGAAATATTTAGATTAGAAAGAGATATATTTAGAATAAGAAAACTGTCTAAAAATATAATTAAATTGGTTGAAAAAAAGATTTAAGACTAACAAAAAAAAGAAAGTGAAAGTGAAAACAAGTGAAATTAATCTTTCTCTTTTCTCATCCTCTCTAGTTTCTCCCGAGTCAACGGACTCGTAAATTTTGGAAACAGCAGAATCTCGTGTACAACAAATACAATATTGACACGCTTGAAGGACAATTTGGGGCCATTGATTGGAAATGGTGTACGTTTTTTTATATAAAGCTCCTAATAATATAAAATTCATTTGACAATTTTGTCTAAAAAAAACCTGTACTCAATATATTTTGGGGGGTGTGACAGTACTCGGGTGCCTTGTTCGGGGTAACAGTGCGGATGAGTACAATTTGGACCGTGAAGCCGTGAATTGGAAGGAAATGGCTGGAACCGTCTATGTCCCATACCCAGATTATCTTAGAAGACTCTTTACCTATCTTCAATTCGTCAATAAAAGGTCAATAAAAATGTCGTCATGTCATATACCTAGCTTATATTATGTACATACCCCCTACAAATATCCCATATAACTTGTCATTGAACAGATGGACACAATCAAATTCCTCACACGCTCCCAGCTTCCTTTCCTTCTCCCAAAAAAAAATTTTCTATAGAAAAATCCCTTTTGGCTCTTGACATAAAAACCAATTCCAAACGTGTCCATCCCTTATACCCCCATAAAAAGATTATTCTTTTATCTCTAAAATCAATTGTCAAAGCTTTACTCCTTTTTTTCAAAAAAAACATATTTGGGGAAGAGAAGGAGGAGGGCTATAAATTTCTGGATGGGTTATTATACTTTATTTGAATAGAATAGTAGTAAAAGTTTGCATGTGTAATGTATAATGGGGGAAGAGTGTGAGAGAGAAATTTGTGCATAATTCATGAGAGAGATTGACGGTGAGTGTTTTTGGACAGGGTTCTCTACAATTCTATGCTAATGGTGTACGTGAGAGACATGTTAAATGATTTAGTGGACAAGGGTAAAATAGAGGTGACCTCTTCTTCCTCTTCAAAGTCCACCATTTCGTCACCCACAGCCAAACCAGGAGAGCTTGGAGATGAACCCAGATGGAAATTTTGTGTTCATTCCACCAAATCTGTTTTTGCCATGGAATTGTCGAGCTTCTATCTCCGCTCCTTTGACCCTGGCTATCTACAACAAGTCCGAATTGAAGTAAGTTTTCCACTTTATTTTTTTTAAGCATTTCCACTCTTATTTTACAAGTCAAACTTTATCTTTATCTGTACAAAAATAATTGTTGAATAATTATTTGGAGAGAGAGAATAATTGTTGAGATGGCATTTAAAGAAAGAGATGAAAATGGGAGTCGGTGTGGAATGACACGATTTAGATTGATCCACCCTCATCTGTTGGAGTATGTAGAAGAGAGAGAGAGGGAGAGAGGTTGGAAAAGAATAATAATGTGTATGACTTAACCTGCCTCTACTTTTTGTGTAATGTTGGCCTGGCCTGTGTGGTCATGCATGTAAAATTATCCTCGTAATGCTCCTCTTCCTCATAACCCATAAAACCCCATCTCCCCCTTTTGGCAATGCATTGCTAGTAAATGGAGCATGGAGAATGAAATGTACTCCAGTGTCTGCATGACTTGTCCACAACCCTATAAATCATGAATGGACCCCTACCATTCCTCCTCCATTATATCTCCAACTTTCACCATCAAAATACTAAACTTTTATCCTCCTCCCCCTCCCTCCTTTCTCTTTTTTTCTCTCTCTTCAATTACAATGTGAAGCACGTCCTTGTATTCCCTCTCCTCGTAATATGTACAATATTGTACATGGATAAAGAAAACAAGTTTTTTTTCGCAAATTGCAAATTAACTAACTATATATCCCAATATTTGCCAAAAAAATATTGTGCCAATAGCTACAGCTATAGTGTACATGTGTACATGTAAAAAGTATAGTTGGTAAAAGTTATGGTCATTAAATATAGGCTATAGGACAAAGACGAATTAGATTTCTTGGTTGTTTGTGCCTTAGACAAAAAAAGGGAAGGTTGCAATTATCATCCATCTAGGAATTCTCTATTGTATTGTCCATTGAAAATCCAGTGCAATATTTTAAGCCTGTTGAATTTGTCTTGACTTTCTCTCTCATCCTCTTCTTTTTTCTTTGGTTTGGGGATGGTGTCATGTGCTTGGAATTATTCATGGGGTTTCAAGCTCTAATCTTGTTGCTCCTCTTGAATGCAAAATTTTGCAAAGGATTTTGTGAACTCAACTGAAGAGAGAGAGAGATAGAGAGAGAGAGATGCAGGGAATGAGAGAGAGAGAGAGAGATAGAGAGAGAGATGCAGGGAATGAGAGAGAGAGAGAGAGATAGAGAGAGAGATGCAGGGAATGAGAGAGAGAGAGAATATTTGAAAGTGGAACAACTCTTTTCTGTTTGGTATGGACAACTACACGTAAAAGCTTTCATAAGCGAGTGAGAGAGAGAGAGAGAGTGCATGTTGCATATAATGTCCAGTACCAAAGGTCGTATAAGTCAAGAGTCTAATATGACAGCCAAAAAAAAATAATATCATGACGATAATGTCACTCATCAACGTCTCTTTTTTCTAGAGTTTCTAGAATTCATAAAAATAAACTCTATTTTACACACACACATTGTAATAATAATATTAAAGTTATTTTTCAAAAAAAATAAGAGAAAATAAACTGTCACATTTTAGGTCATAAGTTGAAAAACAAAAAGAGACAAGATAGACTATCCAATTTTTAACTCGTTAATAAAAAAAAGAAAGAAGAAGAACTGCATCAATTTTTCCTGAGAACATGAAAATAAGATAACAATGTAAAATTGTTACAAGAGACAAAAAATAACATGGGGGGGGGGGCATATGGAAGGGAGGCACTTTGTAAAATTACAAGGAGAAAGAAAGAAAAGAGAAAGTTTGAATAAAAAGAGTGTAAGTAATAGAAAAGAAATGAGGTAGATTAGGTATATAATCCGTCTCCCAAGAGAAGACAAGAAGAAAAGGGAAAGGGGGAGGGTTATGGCTCACTGCCTATAAGTTAGAGCCATAGCCTCTAGACTGTTACAGTCTCCATGTCCCACTCAATGTTTGAGGTTAAACGAAGTGAGAATAGAGTGAGAAAGAGCGAGAAGATCTTTTTTTTTCAAGACTCTCATAAAAATTGAACGTACGTCATCCTTCCATGGCCATGGCCGCATGTCCATGGAACAAGGAAAATATATAAAAAGTCATATCTCTCTTCCTCCTTCTCTTCTACAATCTAATACACAAACTATGAACTAAGATGTGGATAACCCATCGTTATATCCAAAAATAAAGAAAAACTTGTTCATCCCATCCCTATGTGTACATGTGTACATGTAGCATGACATGAAATGGAGCTGGATTTTCTAGTCTTGAGAAACTATTAGGACAAAGCAATGGAATTGGATACAGGTAAAAAAATAAGTATTAAGAAAAAAAGGGGAGAGGATGAGCATAAAGCATAAGACACAAAAAAAATGAAATGGTAATCCTAATAAGAAAGTTGATGCTAGGACAGCTTTTTTACAGATGGATCTTTTACTTTTTACTTCTTTTTGTCTTTTTCTTCTTTTTTTGTGTTTGGTTGGCCTCATGAGAAAGAAATTGTGGGCTAAAAAATGTAAGGGATGGATGGATTGGATATAAAGAGACACAGGACGAAACATACAAGTTTGTGTGTATTTTATTTGTATTGCATTTCCTCTCTCTCTCTCTCTCTCTCTCTCTGAGCATTGGGGATTGAGTATAAAGAGAAAAGTATGTTGATAATGTTGTGTGTACTACATATTACATGTGTTATATAATAGAGAATGTGTCTATTTGGTTTTTTGTGTGTGTTATATAGGTGGAGGATATATTTAGGAACGTGAAGGAGTCTTTGAAGAATTTTTTGAATCGATCGACGTGGCTGGAAAAGAATTCACGATTGAATGCTCTACGAAAGATACGGACTCTAAAAGGAAATTTCCTGGCTCCTAGTTTCTACTTCCGAGACGACTTTGTGGACGAGTCAATCAAAAACGTATGTAACTTACAACAAATGTTTTTTTTTATTTTTATAAAATTGAGACATCTCTCTCTCTCTTTAAGCCCTTTATTTATTTTTTTTTATAAAAAAAAACAATTTTTATATGAATTTCATACTTGAGAGAGTCATCCCATTTTTTTTCTTGAAAATGTCTCTCTAACGACAAAAGAATTGACCTGTAAAAAAAAAGGATTGTCGAATATAAATGACAAAAGTTTTTTTTCCTTGTACTTTGTACTAATTATAAGAAGCTGTGTACATGTACATGTATAAAATTGATAGGGATAAAAAGAAAAAAAAAGATTAAGTGTAAGATGGAGATGGGGATAAGTATAAAAGATGGAAATTTGAAAAAGGGAAAATCAAATAGAACACTCGACTTTTCTCTCTTGAAACGGGTTGTGTCTACATGAAATATTTATGGATGGGAGAAAGTTGACTTTGTGTACTTTCACTTTCCGAGAGAAGTGACTCTTCTTGTAATTCTTTTTTGTGAGGGGAGGGAGGAAGGGGGAGATTGTAAAACTCTTTGACATTATGAGACGGCTAAGGTTATAACCACTTAAGTTTAAGAACTCCCCCCCCCCCTCTTTTTCAACTTCAGACAGATTTTGTTGACTACAATTCCCATTATTTCTCGTTCTATTTTCCCCTTGGGAAAAGAGAGAGAGAGATTAAAATTGACGATTATAATTGATGAAAAGTAATGACCATTGAATTTTATTATGATACTCTCATGATTTACACTGACTTAAATTGTTGACTTTCTCTCTTTAAAATTTTCCATTTGTAGATTCAGATAGACCCTGGTGACTTTTTAGGGAATGGTAAGAGTTGAAAAAAAAGTTTTCTCTTGTTTTTTTATGTGACATAAATTATAAACTTTGCTACTGTATGACACTTGTGGTCCATTTAGTTTTTTATGCGTGAATTGTATTATTTTTTTCAAAAAGTTCGTCTTGTGTACCGGACATTTCGTGAACAACTGTACAGACTCTTTCGATCACATGTTGATGAGGAGCGAGTGACGTAAGTTTGTTAATTTTAGGACATAGAGAGAGATAATCATTAAATAAAAGTTAATTATTGAACTTTCTCTTCTTTTACATAATTCCATTTCAAATATTTTTAGATGGGCTTTCGTTACCTTCCCATTTGTTGTAAATGCCTTCTACATTCAGCAATTCAACAGTATTGGTGAGACTGAGACATATTGAAAAATATTTTGTTGAAAAAAGATAGTCTGAAACTTTCTCTCTCTCTCTCTCTATTTTTTGAAGGAAAAAATTTTTCTCCATAACAATGACTCTCTTAACTTTTAACGACAGTGCTTTTCCATGTTCATTTTTCCTCCTCATTTTCTCCATTGTCAATCAATGTCAATGAGAGGGTTAGAATGCTGTAGGGCGTAGATTGGAATGACAAAGGAACTATTTTTTTTCACAGCTCATTTACATTGAATGCATCCTAACTCACAGAGAGAGAAAGAGAGAGAGAGAGAAAATGACTTTCTTTCTTGGTTGTTGAACCATGTCGATAATTTTGTGTGACAGTTGAATTTTATTCAAGTTTCTTTTTTTTCCTGATACAGTGATTCCATTAGCATTCCTAACATCACCCCACTACACATGGGGTGCTCCTAAATACATCAACTATGCCACCATAGCATTGACAATAGCCCATGAAGCTCTACACTCTCTCGATGGATCAGGTACAAACTCCCCTTAAATTTAATCCTTATCCCTGTAATTATTATTTTTTTAAAAATAATTTAGAAAAAATTGTAGGAAATTGTATGAAATTTTTTGTACAAAAATGGATTTCATGTTTAATATTTTTATGTGTTGGGATAAAGGAAGCGACTTTGACGCAGACGGGAAATTACTAGAGTGGCTGTCAGACTCGAGAGGTTTCTTACGTGAGAAGAGTATGTGCGTGGCCAAACAATATTCGGATAATTTCCGTAAACTCATTCCATTCTACCAAACACATGTTCCCATTCAGGTAACACGGCTAACTATTTCACTCCATGTAATTTCCTCATTTTCTCTTCATTATATCCATATTCATCATTTTTTTGAACCCCCCTTTTGAAATATTACCAACATTATTTTTTGTTATTTTTTGGGAACAACAACAATTTGTGTATCTGTAATCATAGGGTTTTTTTTTGAAAGGCTTCACAATATATTATTCATAGAATTTTCTTCTTGTAATTATAGGAGAAAGTTCACAAAACCATTATTATTAAGTATTAACAGTTTGCGAAATTTAAATTAGTTTCTCTCTCTCTCTTTATCTTAATACTGTAGTTGTAATTCATTTCCTAGAAAAAAGATTGGAAACAATTTGTAGAATATGAGAAAAAAAGAGATTCAAGTGGAATGAATATCATTTTGCTTGTCTCTTTTCTTTATGGGAGACTTACCCTCAAAAAAAAATGAATGGGTTTTCTTTTAATCTTTCCAAATTCATTCTCCCATTCAATTCAATGAGGAATCTCTACAAAAAAAAGAGATTTTTTTTCAGACAAATGGGAAAAGAAAACTGATGAAAATTTGACTGGGAAAATACACAGCCAGCACAATCAGTATAGATCATTGTAAAAAAAAGCAAAAAATCTCTTTAAAAAAAACTTTTCAGTTCTTTTCCCTTCTCAGGAATTTTTTTTTCTTAGCTTTGAAAAAAAGAGAAAGTCTACAGTCCGTAGAGACTACGACACAAAAGAGAAAATCAAATGGAATTGTGTATTATCTGTTTTGTAGGATATCTTTTTTTTGAGGAATAGTTTTCTTTTTCAATTTAAATAATTTATTTTTTAATACACATCCACAATTTGACTGTCTGTAGAGGAACCTTTTTGGTTAAAAAAATAATTTTTTTGTGACAAGAAGGAATAAATTTAAAATTTTGTATCCAATGCAAAAAAAGGTGGATGGAAATTTAACTCAGAATGAGAACATGGCTGACATTGCTGGCCTACAAGTGGCTTTCAGTGCCTACAAAAGGTACAGAGAATCCTTAATGGGGGCTGAGGTGAGGGAGGCTGAATTAAAATTACCTGGATTGAATTATACGCTTGAACAAATATTTTTCATTGCCGTGGCTCAGGTAACCAACAATACTAAATACTTTTCGTGTTATAATTTCTAGTTAAGACTGCCCAGAGGTCTAAATTAGTTTGATTCTTTGACACACTGCGGTGCTAGAGTTCATGGGGGAAATTAGAGACAGTGCGGACGTTCCAGCAGAGTAAAATCACATCAA
>JAQIVZ010002675.1:0-18914 GCA_034700945.1 Arrhopalites spinosus | reverse complement strand
GCTCCAATAGAGCCCCAGGTCCAGGGGAGGGGGAATAAATAGAGCCCCCGGGGGTCTAATCGAGGAAATACGGTATTAAACTCAATAGTTTTTGATTTCACAAATAATTATGAATCATAATTATTTATGATTATTGAAGGAAGGAAAATGGAATAAAAGTAAAATTTTCAAAAAAAGTTGTTTCATTTGGAGTAGTTACGAGTGCAATTTTATTACTTTGATCTATTTACAAAATTTTTGATTCGTAGAATTTTGTTCATGCCTGCTTAAACATGCTCACCGTTTTATTCAGTGAAAATTATGATAGATTAAATGAGCACAAAATAAAACGAAATGAGCGTGACTGAAACAAATGGAATATTTGTAGAAAAACACAAATAATAAAATATTTCTCTAAACCTTTTATTTTTTCATGATTCCTTTTGATGCAAGTGAAACTTTTTTATTATTATTTTTAATTTAATTTATTGATTGATCATAAATCGAGAAAGTGCATTTCATGATATTTTATGACCATTGCATTCGTCTGCGGTCAATGAGAGGAATTTCAAAGTCAAAGTCAACACAATTTCAAGGACACAACCATCACATTTCTCGAAAAGTGTTTTTTAAAAAATTATGGTGTGAAAGACAGAGGACCGTTTAGGTGAAAGGAAATTGTAATTAAATATTTGTTGGTCAAAAAGTCATGACTAGAAAAATTATTTTTACAGGATGAAAGAATGAAGACTACAATTAAAAATTATATAGGGCGAGAAGACGAAACCCCTTCGTTTTTAATATTTTTGTCATTATGAAATGATTTCATTTTAAATTTTTAGGTTTTTTATGATAAAGCATACGAAAATGAAAATTGAGTTCGAAATGGGGTCACTCAAATTTCAACCATTTTGGAGATTAATCATTTTCAAGTAGGGGAGGTTTGTCCGTTTTTTCAACATTTTCCAGTAAAGTAAAACCGTCGTTTTCAGGTCATTTATCCAGGAATTTTGCTAATTATTTTTTTATTATGACTAGCAAAGAATCAGTCTACCCGTTTTTTACAAATCCACAACCACATTCCGCCAAATACCGCCACGAAGTTATTGTAAAGGCGGAAACCGCCATGACGCGTCGGTGCGGTACATTTTCTTTGCGCAAAGTTGATCAAATTATTTGAAACTTTGGTACAAAAATATTTAATGACAATTTCTGGTCACCCTGTATAATATCAAGTGTGATCATCACTCTCTCAAAAGAAGGGAAATAATTAGCGCATAAAACGGAGGAAATATTTGGGGAATCAAGACAAAATTGGACTTGACAGGAACACGTTGACGAGTTGAAGATTACATTATTTATTTTTTTACTTGAAGGATTCTTGACTTTTCATCCGTCATGGTTCGGAGACTTTTTTTGGTGAAACTATGGGGTGACACTTTTAACTCCTTTGGTTTCATCCTGGTCAATAATAGGCAACAAAACAAAAGACAAAAAAACTCGAACAATCTTGACACTCGAGTGACCAATCGTTTATATCGTCGTGTCATCTTGTGTTTCAACAAAGTAACAAAGCACCTTAAGTATAATTACAATCACAAAGTATTAAGTGACGATGAGAATCGTCCTCAATATTCAATGAGAGGAGAGACAAAGAGAGAAGGTTAATTTACAAAAAATTAAATTACACCAAAGGTCAAGATCAATCTTACGAGTAAAAAACTAGTACTTTTACATGATTAGAATAATTAAAATATTTCGAAGCTTTTTTGCACTAGGAGTTTTGTATTTTATTTTCATTTAGCATAAGAATATAATTGTCAAGAATTTTTCAACGCTGTCCTTGATTTCCTCCGAGAACATTTTCATAAGGGTTAATACTCATAACAATTGCATTTTGAGGGATTTGACCATTCATATTCATTGTACACCTGAGACCCGGTGTGCTTTGACTCATGTCTCCATTCTCTCCAACCATAGCAACCTTCAGTCCATGACCTCCGCCATTCTGCTGTCCTCCGTTACCACCAACAGCTCCTCCGAGAAGGTCACCCCAATTCAGTTGAATCGCTTTCATGTTTTCTGGAAGGGCTTGACCTGGAGGTAAAATATTGACTCGTGGACCTCCACCACTGATTTGTTGTTGTTGGGGTTGCATCTGCATTTGCATCTAAAAGTAAAATTGAAATGATTAAAAAAAACTGCCATCAAATGGAGTTTCTGTAATTAATTAATTAGAATTACTCCAGAGTAGGCAGGCTGAGAAGAGTAGCCTCCTCCATATGAGGGTTGTTGCATTTGATTATTTCCATAACCATAATTATTGTTTTGATTGTATTGAGAATTATAATTATTCATGGATGAATTACAGTTGTAACCACGATTATTGAATGGATAACTCATGTTGAATGAAAAATTAAGTTAATTGTAATTAACTAATTAATTTAAATGAGAAAATTTCGGGAGCTAAAAATTTTGACGTCTTGTCGTTTCGGACCGGAAAATGATGATGGCTAGAGTCGAAGCCACATATAGAAGTAATGGACGTGTTGAAATTGGACAAATCAATTAATTTGTTGACTAATTAAATTAATTAAAAAAACATGAATATCCATAGCAACTGATGAATAATAATTAAAATGACCATATTTTGATTTTTTGGAACAAAACGATTTAAAATTTAATGTCAACTTGTCTTGTAATATCTCAGGTGTATTTTAACAAAAAAAAATGGCAAGAGTTATAATATAAACATTTTAATTTAAAAAAAGAAATGCAAAATAATAATACTTTTTAACTAAAGTTTAAGAATTTAAGTTGATCTTGGCTCCAAGGGTACACACTCAATTTCTGCAGTGGGATTCGGACGGAAACCTCTTCGACAGGTGCAACTAATGTCCCGTGTTTCTTTGTCAACAGTACAACGGGCAAATCTAATGGAATGAATATCCGTTAGTTTATTTAAATATTTAATTAAGAATTTTAGTTATTAATTATTATTAAAAATTACCGTCCACATTTGTTGAAGCAGGCAGATCGACATTTCTTCTGAACACAAACTTGAGTGTCTCTACAATCATTGTTTGCTTGGCACTCAGCCTAAAAAAGCATAATAAAATATAAAATCAGATACTTTATAAATTCATTTAAATTTTTTAAATGTCCAAAAAGGTTAATAGTTACAATTTCCTTACTTTACAATCAGGGGGATGTCCCACGTAGCCAGAGATGCAATTACATTTGGGCAAATTATCTACTTTACGACACTCACTATTAGGTCCACAATTAATATTAGAGCAAGCACTGGAAGTATCCTTTTGAGGATATGGAAGTTCAAAGGTCGTGTCAGGTGTACAACTGACTGCTCCATCTCCGGAGAAACCTTCTGGACAGCGACATGTGGGTGTTGTTTGTCCATTAAATAAATCACATTCTGCATTCTGAACACATAAAGAGCATGGATCCACACAAGTCAAAGTGTCATCATCACAAGTGTACTTGGATGGACAGTCATTATCCCTTCGACAACTTATTGATGATGGTCCCGGGGCTTTTTCGGAGGCTGGATAACAACGCTTCCATGGATCACCTTTACAAAATTAATTTTTTTTAAAAATTGCACACAATCTAAACGTTAATTAATATTTTAATGACTATTTTACCTAAATATCCCTTTGGACATGAACAGTAGCCAACTCCATCGTTAGCTTGACAAGTGGCTCGGGTACCACACAAATTCTCACAAGGGTCTTGACAAATTGTTCCATTACAAATCTTGCCACCCTCGCAGTCACTGTCGGCACGACAAATGCACTCACATTCGGGATTGTTCCCACAATTACATTTTCTACCGGGTTGTCTCGGTGTGGATGTTGGTCTTCTTGTAGTTCTTGATGATGATCTGGGGGTTGATGAAGGTGAGGGTGCATCGCCTAAAATGATAAATAAAATCTTTAGATTTGTATGGAATTAGCATGCCAAACAAAAAAGTGTCAATTGTAAATTGTATGTAATGTGGAGATACTTATTTTTAGAGAAAACAGTGTGACTTGTTTATTTATTGAATAAAAAACAAACGTCAAATCAACAGAGTAAATAGAGAAGAAAAAAAGCTGGGCATAAAAATATTGACCCATCCCATAGCACGTGTTTGTAAATTATAATTTATAATACTTTGAAATATTTGTGTAGACTTTCAATTTGTGTGTTCTTACTTAATTATAGTCTCGTAAGCAGACTTGTAATAATGTGAGATATTTTAAAATTAAATTAATGAGACGTTTTGGTAAAGTTTTATAATTATGACTTGTGCTCATTCACTTTCGGTCTAATTTTTTATGATGGACTACCTTGGAATGGACTGTAACATCCTTTGTTTGCATCACCACCAACGGCTGCCATTCCTCCGGGACAAGAACTGAAAAAATTATAAAATTAAATAATTAGTGTCATAATTAATTTAATTAAAATGTTTTACAAGAATAATAAAAATTATTATTATTACCAGGCAGGACGATGCTGAATAGTTTTACAGACTGCATTATTTCCACAATTTAAACCATGCAAACTGTGGACACAAGGGTCACGACATTTCAGGTCAGCAAAACAAGATGTGTCATCTGGACAGTCGGAATGCGTTCCACATTCAGCTTCAACACACTTGCCACTTGAATCTCCTTTGTATGGAGCTAAACATTTGCAGACTGACTGACCACCTTTAAATTTACAAATAAAATGTTGAAAATTAAGTTAGATAATTGAATTTTGGATAATTAAAAATTTCAATTTAAAATTCAGTACCTTGTAAGAGACACTTTTCATTTTGGGAACATGGGGGATTACACGGCACATCTGGGTCTTGATTGACTGATGTGACTCTTCGGTTTGAATTAGGATCGTCCTCTATTTTACAAAATTAAAATTTGATGATACATGAAGCACTGCTAATTTTTAAAAAATAAGTAGTTTAATTATTTCTTGTACTCACGAATCGCAGCTGGAGAAGATGGACTTGGAAAGACGATGATAACTTTGTATTCAAGAACATTAGTAATTCCTCGGTAGGATCCCTTACACAAATAAGTCCCAGCAGCCTTTCTTAAGTCTTCAACAACGAAAATAAAACCTCGTCTTGGATCATACTCTGCTGGCTTTTCCAAAGGTTCCTAAATTTCACAATTAATATTTTAATTATTTAAATAATTAATTTCATTAAATATCATAACTAAAAATAATCAAAAATTTAAATAATTACCCCTTCTGGCTTCTGTAAATATACTCGAACTCGGGGGCTAGATGAGGTGCAAGGAATTTGTACAGAAGTTGAGCTCACTGGAACTTCCTTTCCAGAATTTGTATTGAAAAGAACTGAGCCTGTATAAAATATTACAATAATTAAATTAGAATTTATAATAATTTAATGAATAAATGTTTTGATTTTATAATTTAATTAAAATATAGTTATTAATTACCCGGTACATATACATAGAGATAAGAAAGAACACTGGGGTCTTCAGTACTAAAATTTGACATTTTACATGATTTAATTGTGCACATTATCAAATATAAAGAGGTTGGCTAATTAAATAAAATTCTTATTTAATTACCTGGCACATTTATATTTTCCAGTATGTTGTTCTCCAGCTTTTTTAATAAATGACACGGCTTGATATTCGCTACCGCTAAGTTTCACCACAGCATTTTCCATCAAGGGAACACCATTGCCACTATAATAAAATACAAATGAGTATTAAATTGATGTAAAAATTTCTTATGTAAGGTGAAGTTGATTCACATAATTTTTTTCACATTAAAAAAACTTGTACAAAGACCTTGGGGTCACTCTAAGGTCAAAACTAACCTATACACCCATTGAACAGGATAATCAGCAGTACACTCCATTCTGAAATTTTCAACTCCCTCAAGAATTGTCTCCGAATTTGGGGCTCCAGGTAAAACTTTAATAATTCGATTGGTTTGATCCACTTCAAAAATTCTGATACTCGGCGGGACCATTGTCTTGGATGCCACTTTGGTTCCCCATAGTGTGAGGATGAGTAAAATAAAAGAGATTTGGTTCCTCATTGTTGCTCGTCTATTTGTGAACTGTAGGCAAGTGGATGGGTTGACATGTCAATTTATACACATGGCCTCTACTGATGACATGTACAAACAATATTTGCACAGCAATTTATTCTGCCTATGGAACCAGGAGTATACAAGACAGAGACAGGGGATGAGTCATCTTTAGTTAAAAAGAATTAAGAAAAATGCTAATGTGCACAACATAAAAATAAGTACCAACAAGTTAGACTACTAATATATTATCGAGTCAATATAAAAAGATTATAATTATTGTAACTTGAAGGGGGAGCTTTTTATGTGCTTTGAATGCGCAAATTGCTGAACAAAATCACGAAGGTTATTGTGTGTGCCCATTGTCGTCACTTGATTTGAACACATGAATAAACTACACAATAATAATTGTAGTCACACAAACAAACAGGTTGGTCAAATCAAATAAATGGCTGACACAATACACAACAAACAAGAAAAAATAGTCAAGAAAACTTTTTTTGAATTTTAATCTCCCCGTGACAATGTACTGGCCAAGTATAATTTTAATTAAATGTACTATAGTTAACTTGTTATTTATAATCTTCTTGTTCGGCAAACTTGACTGACATACCCGCATTAATTTTTGATAAAGAAATTGAATTGAGTGGAAATGCTCCTGCATAAAGTGTTTAGCAAAAAGTGTGAAAAATGAGTCAACAAAAATTGTTTTTCAATTAAATTTCTCAGTAATAGAATTTTTCCTCATAGTCAAAATCTATGAGTCATGAAATAAAAGCGTCTAGAAAAACATTGCAGAATTATTATACAATCGAATAATACTTTTTTTACCCATGTAGATCGTATTATATGAGTCGCATTGTATGGTAAAATTTTTATGACTTAAAATTCATGGGATGACTTACAATTGCGTAAGAAACTTGATGCATGAGTAATAAATAAATATTATTTTCAAATTTACTTTTTTTGTCTTCTTGACAAGGTGAATCGCAAAGGCGCAACAAACACAATGGAAAAAGATGAACATTTTTTTAGTATCATAATCTTTGGAATTAAATTTCAGCCCATTGTAATTAATCAGTGGAAATAGCTAGCATGCGGTCTCGTAACTTGACGTGTAAAAATAATTTGAGTGGCGTCGAACTCTCCATTAAAATGATGACAATTTAAATTAAATTTGGTGAGAAAATGTCAAATGAACATTTTCTCTCTACAATGAGCACAAGAGGAGGAGAACCACCGAATTTGACCCGCCTCCTACTTTCACCAGAACGAATGGGGAGAAACCCGAAAAATCGGGTTACTTTCTCGGATCCAGAGAAAAGACGCTGACAAGATTTATTGTGGAGAAAAGAGACAGAGTAAAAGTTGTGTGGTCTTGGCATCATTTGAACAATCAAGTCAATTCAAAAATCTGTGAAATTGTTGGATAATTCTACCTAAAATTATTTGGAGTGATAATTTTAGAAATTTTTGATTATTGGACTGTTGTGCAATATAAAGTGACAAGAATTATAGTACAAAGGCTTTTGAATTTTGATTAATAATATTTAAAAAATCGAATTTTGTGGTTTTAAAAGTTAAGTCTGAAAATGTCAAACATTAAAAATTCAATGGAACAACAACAAGAAAATGGATTTCCGTACAAACGACAACAGTGTAATAATAATAATGGAGCATTTAATTTTATCACAAGTTCAGCAGAATGTTTACAAGGTGATGAAGTACTCAGGAGAAAATTGAGGGTTGGAGTTCGATTTGAGAGTGACAGTAGTGGAAGTGCTGATGAGGCTCATCTTCATTTTTTGGGTTAGTTAAATTTTAAATGATTACTCAATCCCTTGTTGTCATAAAATTATATTTTTAGGCTATTAGAAATGCATTCAGTTCATTTAAATTGACTATAAACGAACTTTTTCCTTAATTTTTAACCATTTATCATGTCATGAAAGAGTAAATTAAAATTAGTGAACAAGAAATAAGTTAAAATTAAAAATTAATTAGGCCATGGGGATGGAAAGGAGCATTTGAGTCGAGAAGAAAGACGACGCAGAAGACGAGCAACTCCCAAGTATAGGTCAGCTCATGCAAGTAAGGTCAAAAAATGGTCCCTATTCTTGTCACATGTCACTTTTTTAGAAGGGCCTAAAAACGGTATTTAATTTGATGTGATTTAGGCCGAGAACGGGTTCGGGTCGAGGCTTTCAACACGGCATTTGCCGAATTAAGAAGTCTCCTCCCTACTCTTCCACCCGATAAAAGACTATCTAAAATTGAAATTCTTAGACTGGCCATCTGCTACATCGCCTACTTGAATCATGTTCTTGAAAAATTCTGACAGAGTCATCCCCACTCAAAAAATGTCATTAAATACTCAAACTATTCTACTTAATTTTTAATCAACTTTTTCTTAATACTCCCAATTAACTCTCTAGTCAAATCTTAATAATTGTGAAAATAATAAATATCAATCATGCTTGTCAACTATTTCTAAAAACTAATGGACAGACAAAAATATTTGTCCATATTTTTAATTATTTTATCTCAACCCTAAACCACGACAAACTCATTATTCAAATTCAATTGTCATTAAAAAATGTTTACATAAATAAAAAAAAGAATCCCATAATAAAAGTTTCATTGTAAAGTTCCCATGTATAAAATAAAAATTACAGGACTGGTCGTAGCATTAAACAGGATATCAAAATATTGTAATTTATTGTGAGGCCCATGAGACACTCCCTTCCATTCCTTGATTAATTTTACAATGAGCTCCAATTTAAAAATTGAATATAAAAAATATTTTTTGGTTAATTTTGAGACACGCCGCTCAATCTTTTCAGTATCCATACCGGCGAGATTTATTTATAGTCATAATTTTTTTTAGTGGGGCTGGAGCACTGAATAAGATGTAAAAAAGATGAAATATTAAATGGACATGAAGCACGTGTCAGAACGGTGGTTTTTTACATGAGAAAATCACACCAAAATTTTACACTTACTCAAGGCCACTACAAGAGAATAGCTCATGTGATGTCAGATGTGTGGAAACATTTTCACGGTGAGGAATGGGTCCTTAGGGAAATTGTCAACCCCTCCATTTCGATGCTATGAAAGCTCTATTATGATTATTCCTACGAATAATTGAACCCACACCCCGTCCTCGCGTCTACGGGAGAAAGATGACCAGAATTTTTATCCCCTTTTTATACGAGACAACGACCCTCCTTTTTTGGCTTCTCTCCCCCTTTTCATCCATGAATTGGGATAAGTATAATGTAAACAGGGTGTCAAAAATACCGCTACACGTGTTTTTCCACCCTCCCTGTCATCATCATTAATGAAAGGAAAAATCTCATTGAAACAAGGGGCCAGTCGAGTTGTTTAAGTTTGTATGTAAATATTTAATCAATTTTTAGTCATTAAAATTTGTCCATAGAAAAAAACTTTTCTAAATTTCCTATGTTGTACATGTATGGGATTTTTGAGGATGAAGAATTTTTGCATATTTTGAAAACAGTTGTTTAGTTTTTTTGACCAGATGCATCGAGAATGAATTTGAAGTCCCAAGAGAGAGAGAGAAGAGATTCTAAGGGGAAGAATGTGGAAAAAAGTGTCTCTTGACTCTCTCCCCAGTGGCTGTCATTTGCCATTTATAATTCATGAAAGTCGTTGCAAAGTATTGGACAGAGCATAGCTATGGACATGATTCTACACAAAAATAAGAACAAGTAAAAGAGAGATGAATGAGATTGGCTCATAGAAGACGCAGGTGTCTTTCTATCCGATAATCCCAGTGGAATGGAATACCCGGATTCGGCAGATGCTACATATTTTGAACCACTCTCTCTCCATTTTCCATGTCCATGAAGGGAGGAGGGGGGTATAGACGAACTCAGCTGAAAAGTACACCAACTAGAAAATAGAAAATTAGAAAAAAGAGATTTTTAATAGAGTCAATTTTGTAATTCCAACGCCACTCGTAATTTTTCTGCCAACTGAAATCGAGTCAGTAGTAAAAGTAACTGTGGTATGATTGCCCTTCTGTTTAAA
Organism: Arrhopalites spinosus; assembly: GCA_034700945.1. Taxonomy (NCBI): domain Eukaryota; kingdom Metazoa; phylum Arthropoda; class Collembola; order Symphypleona; family Arrhopalitidae; genus Arrhopalites; species Arrhopalites spinosus. The sequence goes on along the minus strand of JAQIVZ010002675.1, from coordinate 8,807 downwards.
CTTTAAAGGAAAAGAAGTTTTAATTGTTTTAAATGTATAAAAATGTTTTTGATATTTTTACATTTTACCTTGTGTGTGACTTAGGTGTATTAGGTGTATTATGGACTATGATACAAAACAAAGGAATTCAATTGTGGGTTCAGGGTCACACGCTGTTACATTACACACAAAAAAAAGATGAATAGAGTCGACAATACTTGGTATTATATTTCAATGATTAATATTTATCCCATGTTGCTGCATACCCTCTTTTGTATTATAATTGATGCTAATTAAGAGAGTCATTACAAGTAGTTCATTTTGACTCATAATAAATAAACTAAGGCTCTTAAAAAATGACCGTGTATATTTAAAGATGAAATTTATTGGTATTCGTACAGAGTACAGAGTAGAACATGAAATAGTACACTTGATTTAAAAACAAAAGTTGTACATGTACATGAAACTGAATGAAATATTATTACATCGTACTTAATTTTAACGTACATGTGAGTGTGACCTGTGTAAAATTGTAAGGCGATGACGATAACTTTGATGAAGATGTGGAAGCTATGTGTGTTAAATAGTTGAGAGTGATGAGGCATTCTGTCTCAAATAAAGCGATGACTAATATGGTACATGGTAAAAAATGGCAAAGACGATAACAATAATAATAAGCGTCTTAGTGCTACTACTACACTCTCGTCGTCAAGAGTTTGTGTATATTTATCACACATAAGGTCTTGTTGCAAAGCTTTAGCTCTAACTCCCTTTCATATTATTTGATGAGGACAGTTGTGGATTTCTTGTGTGGGTACAATTAAGATTCAGTACACATACGAGTGTTCTCTTGAGTATGTAACAAGTCGTAGAGATTTATTCCATGTACCAAACAGTGCACAAAAATTATCATATCAATGGCATTGGCCATGGAGATATATGTAGACAACTTGTGCTATTATAACTAGTTAACTACCTTCAAACACGGCAAAAAGAATTATTCGCAATGTGAATCCTCAAGCAAAAAAAAAATCAGGTGTGACTCAACTCCACATTTTCTATTGCCAATTGTGGTTGTCCTCATGTCTCAAGCTCAAGCCTGTTTGTTAAAATTGTCAATATATTTTTGTGACAAAATTTTGGGAAAAATACTGCAAAAATACTGCTAATTGTGATTCCCATTGGGGGGAACAAGCCATAGACTATGGCGGGAGTTTTAAAATTTTTGAAATTTTTTTTATTTGTGCATTTTGTAAAAGGAAATGATTCATCCATAATTTCAACATTTGTGACTCCTAATTCAACAAATAATAATCATTTAGTTGTGAATAAATTTACGGGGGTTGTGTATTTAGGAGCAGTGAATCGAATTTATCAATTAAATTCAAAACTTGAAGTGACTTCAATTTTGTCAGTGGGTCCATTTGAAGACGATGTTAATTGTGTTGGATATCGTGACAGGGTTTGTTCTCAGGACTCTGTCGAATATGAAAAGAAGAAGACGGATAATTTTAATAAAGTTCTTGTTATTGACTATGAACAGTCAAAATTAATTCATTGTGGGAGTGTTTTCCAAGGGGTTTGCTCCATTACAGATTTAAATGAAGATTTGTCCACAGCCCAAGTGGAGATTGTTGATAAAGCCATTGCAGCTAATGATGAAAATTCCAGTACAACTGCTTTTATAGCCCGTGGGCCAGGTGACACTTTGGTTCTAAATGTGGCTACGTCGTTCACTGGCAATTCAAAATATCGACATGATATTCCGTCTGTGTCAAGTCGTAAACTAATTGTAGAGAAATCCACAGTCCAAGATGATACTGTGGATCTCTTGGACTATGCAGGACGTGGGGGAAAGGCAAAGATTTTTATTCGAGATCGACATTTTAAGGTTGAATATGTGTATGGGTTTCAATCAAAGGGATTTTCTTATTTCTTGTCCATTCAAAAGAAAGATCATCAACCCCGTTCCCCTTACATTTCAAAATTAATTCGAATTTGTCAACATGACCCAAGTTACAAGTCATACGCGGAGATACCCATTGACTGTAAAAATCAATTTCATAGTAATCGAAGATATTCTCTTGTACAATCAGCCTATTTATTCAAAGCTGGAATTGAATTGGCCAAAGATTTAGAAGATGCTGAAAAGGATGATGTTTTGTATGCAAGTTTTGCTACTGCTTCTACCTATGGAAATTTTAAACCTAATTTAAGTGGTGATTCTGCTCTTTGTATCTTTCCAATGAGAGATATTCGTAAACAATTCCAGGACAGTATTCAAGCTTGTTTTGATGGAAGAGGAAATAGAGGACTGGATTTTATCAAAACGGATGCCCCGTGTGTTCTACATGTAAGCATAGAACTGAAATCTTTTTAATTTTAAATTTTAAAAATCAATTAATTATCTGTATTTCATTTATTAGTCTACAGACATTCCTGAAGATTTTTGTGGGAGCAATATAAACAGCCCATTTGGTGGTCAGTCACCAATTTTGGGAACTGCTGTTGCTACTTTTAATTCTTTATTAATTTCCGCTGTGGCAGTGACCACAGTTAATGATCTTACTATAGCCTTTCTTGGGACAAATGAAGGAGAAATTAAAAAGGTGACTTTTAAAATTAATTGTGATACTGAATTTCACGGAATTTGTTATTTAAATGGGGTCTTTTTTTTGTTGTTTTAGCTAGTCATTGAAAATTTAGAGAAAGCCTACACTTATGACTCTGTCATCATAGACCAGGGACAGACAATCAAATCTGATTTAGTGTTTGACCCATCTGGACACCATCTTTATGTTCTGACAGGTCGTAAGGTATAAATTGTCTCCATTGAACAGTTTACATTTTTTTTTTCTTGTTCAAAAAAAACTAATCAAAATTCCTCATGTTTCTCAAGGTGACAAAAATATTAGTTCATAGTACTTGCAAAAGACTGACAAGTTGTACAGACTGTGTACAAAGTAAAGATCCATTTTGTGGATGGTGTGGAGGACAAAATAGGTAATTAAACTTGCTATAATTTTTTTATTCCAGTCAAATTAACTACAATCTCTTTTTAATTAATGACAGATGCACTGTAATGGCCTCCTGTGCCTCTCCAAGTGGTGGCTTCAATGATTGGATTTCTTATCAAGACTCCGAAAAATGTCCAGGATCGTCCACAGAGCCCATTCATTGTCCAGATTTGGCCAAAACTTGTACGACTTGTTCTGCCCTCAGTGCAAAATTAGAATGTGGCTGGTGTCTCAGAAAACAGAGTTGTGTCAAGGAAAAACATTGTCCAGGTGACAATTCCTGGCTTTCATCTGGTCACAATTGTACAAATCCTCAAATCATTTCATTCCATCCAAAGTCAGGACCAATCGAGGGGGGCACTCTTCTCAATATTAATGTCATTAATCTGGACAAAGAGCTCAAACGAAAAGTAAGTCAAAGCGTTTTACTTATTGGCATTGACATTAATTTTTTTAATTTTTTTAAAAAACAAGGGAAATAAATAAATTATTACTTGAATAGGATTTATACTTGGTCATCAGTGTAGCTGGAGTTCAATGCACCGTCGTTACTCGTCGCCCAACAATGCCACCAGGTCAAATTTCTTGCTTTGTTCGAAAAGATGTTTCTATCTCACCTGGACGGAGTGGTCCTATTATTATTCGAAGTCAGGGGTTTTTACTCGAGTCAGCTGACAATTTCATATTTGTCAACATGAAAATCTATCAAATTTCTCCAACAACCGGTCCACTCAGAGGGGGAACTAATCTCAGGATTTTTGGCGAGAATCTTGACGCTGGACGGGAAATGTTGGCATTTGTGGGGGAAGTTGGTTGTCGTGTAACAAAGTAATGAAAAATACAGTAATTTCATAAAGAACATTTTAATTATAACTGTGGTGTGTATTAATTTCTAAGGAGGGACAATGAGACAATTTATTGTACTACTGGGAGTTTTGAAGAACGAGGCACATTTGGTGTGTCCATCAGAATCGATGACAATGAAAAAGTCCTTCCTCCTGTTTTCAGTTATTTGGATAATCCAGTTATTCTCAAGAATCGACACACTGTTGTTCATGGTATGAGGAATTATTAATTTATTTTGACACCTCAATTAAATATTACTATTGGGCATTTAGGTTCTCTTCGGGGTGGAGGCCACGTCACAATTGAAGGGAGACATTTTGATGGAGTTCAGGTCGCTCATTTCATAGTGACTCACAACAACACAGATTACATTGGGGTAATTAAATTTAAACAAAATTTTATATTCTCAATTGTACTTTTTGTATTTTAAATTAAAAATTTTAATTACAAATTTTAGCTATGCAACATAACAACACCAGAGACGATTCAATGTTTGACCCCCAAAATAGATCAAGATCCGGAAATGTTGTTACCAGAATCTGAAGTGAGTGCCTCATCAAATGGAGATTCTGAAGACGAAAATGTTTTGGTTTTACCCTATCGTTTTCAACTGGATAATGTTGACACATGGGTAGCCAATTTAAGTGAGGACAAGCACCAATTTTTTCTTCGACTTGGCTCGGCACATCATGAGGAGACTTCAAGTAGTCATTTAACAGCTGTTTTATTGACCATGACCCTAACTTTACTCATTGTGGGTGTTTTGGCCTTTATTTTATTCAAACGTTATCAACGAAAAAAGCGACGATCCCGTCAGGTTCGTGTCATTATTTATTTAATTGTTACAAATTTTAATTAATGGTGAAATAATTTAGAATGTTTTATCCGGGAACGAGATGGAAGACTTTCGAAATGGAAAGCCAAAATTTATAGAAAAAGGGGTACTTCCTGCTGAGAATCCTTACATTATACCGTACAATCAAAGATTTGAAGTTTCTGAGCGAAGATTTTCAATGGGTACAAAAAATCATTTTAAAATTCACTACTCATTATTTTTAAATGCACTAAAAAATTATGCAAATGATTATAGATATTGATGATGTTCTCGGAGCCGGAGCTTTTGGTTTGGTTACACGAGGAACAATTGATGGAAAACCGTGCGCTGTCAAAACTCTCAAGTCGGATGCTGAAAAAATGCATCTTGTTGCTTTGATGTCGGAGGTCAAAATTTTGATCCACTTGGGCAATTCTGGTGGTCATAAAAATATAGTCAATTTAATCGGAGCATATACCAAATATATTAACAAAGGGCAATTATATATCTTTGTGGAACTGTGTCCACTTGGAAGCCTTGATAAATATTTAAGATCTCGTAGAGACCATTTTGTCAATCAAATTGAAGAGGATGCCATTGTCTTGACAGCTTCTGCAGAGTAAACACTCAAATTTGAATATTTTATTTTTGTAAGGTCACTCTTATAATATCCCTTGTATTTTTTCTCTAGTCGTTATGAAAATGTTGACCCTGCCGATATACTGTGTACTTTGGATCTCTTGAATTATAGTCATCAAACTGCATCAGCCATGGAATTCTTGACTGAAAAGAAGGTATATAATATTGTCATGATTTTAATTCCATTTAATTTTGTACGTGCTTGTACATATGTATTTATTTTTTCCTCTTGTCCATAGATAATTCATGCTGATTTAGCCACGAGGAATCTTCTACTGTACAACAAAACAACAATTAAGGTCACAGATTTTGGCCTCGCTCGCAAGTTATATGACTATACTAACTACGTTAAGAAGCATCAGGTAATTTATTGATTCGACAAAAAGAAATCATAGTTTTTATAAGTATTAATGGCAAAAAAAATAATGAATTTTTAAAATTTCTTTCGCAAATAGGAACCACTACCGTGGAGGTTTGAAACATAAAATTAAATAATATTTACATAACTAAAATTTAGTTAATTTATAATAAATTTCTAATTATTAATTCTTAGGTGGATGGCCATAGAATCTCTCAAGGATTTGTCCTTTTCAAGTCACTCTGACGTTTGGGCTTACGGTATAATTTGATTTGATTTAAAAAATTTGACTTTATCATTTAGTTTGTGAACACGTGATCTGATTTGATGTGTATTTTTTGTGTGTAGGTGTGACACTGTGGGAAATGTTTACATTGGGAGTACGTATTTTTTCAGTTTCACATCAAAATAATGAATAATTTTAAAAATACAAGAGTTATTGTGACCACAATGTTCTTTTTTAGGACTTACCGTATCCAGGTTTAAGCTGGACAATTGACTTTACTGAGAGGCTACAGCGAGGATTACATAATACTAAACCTAAATTTGCAACAAGTGACATGTGAGTACTGAAAAATTTATTGTACCATGGACTCAAGTCAATTTTATTCACTTTTAATTTTTCTACACAGTTACAACACAATGCTTGAATGCTGGCGACTCAAGCCAGAAGATCGTCCTAGTTTTTCCGACATTGAAAAATTTTTCAGTGCTGTCTTGTCTGAACTTACAAATTCTCAGGTATGATTTAAAATCTAATTGAATTTAAAGCTAGTCAAGAATAATTGTAATTAATGCATTAATATTATCTGTAGGTTAATGAACAAAAGAAAGATGAACAAGATCCAGACGGCTACTTGGTCCCTCTTCTATCTGGTTCAACTCAGGTGTAATTGTAATTAACGAACAAAATGTTTTTTCGCTGCCATTATGCCATTAAATTTGAAGACTAAAGAAAGCACAAAGGATGAAAATGTCATTCAAAATTTCAATGTCCCGTACCAAATGTTTTTGTCTTTTTTAAATTGTTGTTCTTGATATTATGGTGTTGATCACCGGAAGGAATGATATGTACCTTAATGAAAGTATTACTAAATGTATTTTATTGTTTGTGGTTTGTCATGTTGTTACCAAATAAATTGTAGTCAGTTTGTATACATTTTAATTGTTACACAATATATTTAATAATATTAATAAATGTTGAAATAATGGATTAAAATTCTATAGAGTCATTTCTAAGATGTCACTGATTGTGGTACTGATTATTCATAACTGTCGAAAATCAAAATATCCAAAGCAGCCAATTTCAACGGCCATCGTCATGTTTTCTCAAGATTTTGAAAGGGTCGAGGTACAAATAAAAATGATGTACATCCTCTAAAATAATTCCTTTTGTTATTCTCGTTGTCAGTTCAGTTTCTTTTTCTCTGACTCTCGTGCCAGTTAGCGAAAAACAAATAAATGTCTGGGAGAATTTCTCAGTCACATTCCTTGTCCTCTCCCTATATTCTCTTTGTTGTCTTGAAATAGAAATAATAACAAACAAAAATCCCAAAAAATTGTTTCTCATGGACAAATTATGAATGATTCACATGCATAATTTTGCAACAAGTTTGGAATGACTGTACAACATGCAAAAAAATAGCATTACAGGACTTGAACCTTTTGGATTCTTGTTCATCCAGCTTTTAATTCTAATTTGACGTCATTTGATCTTGACTCGTGACGTACAATATTTATTTGGTCTCCTTTTTGTGTTACTTATTTACTCGTACTCTAGAAATTAGCACAGGGGTGTGTGTGACGTCAAAGTAACAATTAAAATAAAAATTTTTGTGAATCAGTTCACCTGTACAGCATCATTACAGAAAGGAGCAAAACAGAGACCAGCTGAAATGAAAATTTATGCACATAATTTAACATTCAAGTTAGGCCAGTTTAAATCACCGAAATAACAGTCAAAAAAGAAGAATCTTTTTCTTGACCATTTTGCCCAAAGGTTGTAACATAAATTAAGTTTATAAGGTAGCCCGTTTATGTCAATCACAATAGAAAACTTTTGATACAAAAAATGATAATACAGTTTTGACAAAAAAAACTTGCACCTCATTTCCTTGACTTTTAAAAAGTTCAACAATGACTCAAGTTAAATCCCAAGTTTAATTTAAACTCAGGTACTCCCCCTCCCCTTCATCATATAATTTTATTATGAGGAAGTGAAAATTCTGGAGGATGAATGTTTTAAGAATATCGATGATCTTATGATTTCAAACAATAAGAGAGATAGATAACCTACTGTAAAAAAAATTGAATAGGCATTAAAATCCATTTGGTATGAATTGAAACCCAAGTAAATTATTTTAAAATGAAAGAGAATTTAACATTGGAGAGAAATTAGTTTTTCTTTTCAAGTGGTCATAAATTTTTACAATGGGGGATAAGAAGGATGCTAATATACATTTATCAGTTTTTTTTAAATTTTAATACCTACACCTCATAAAAGGCATGGTCGAATGCGGATGGCTATTTAATAAAAAAAAGAATCTTTAATCACATTTACAAATCTCAATAAAATTTCAATTTAAAACTTCATTTTCCTCATTTCATATAATTACACGATGACTTATTGGGGTTTTTTCTAGACAACAGAACAACACACACATAATAATGTTACATATGTACACAACTGGACACAACACACTCAAGTTTAATAGACTTTGAATCTAAAAGTGAAGCTGCGTGACTTACGACGTATCAAATTTCATAGAAAATTGCAACTTGTTCATCATAATCTCATTCTATTATTCAAGCTGATTTTAAAATGATAAAAAACATTAAAATAATTTTTTTTTCTCCCAACTTCATTTGGACTGACAAGGATAATGTTACAAGAGGTCAGAAGCTTTTGACCCCATTTGGGCCCTACTTGGGGTAAAAAAATATGGCAAATTCGATGGTGTAGGCCAATGCCGTCCACAATTGACCCCAGAGGTCACGAGTGACAACATAATGCAATAAAATGGATAACAATGAGCTGTGAGAGTTTTACAGTAAAAGTGCTCATTTTAGGGTAAAACAATATGGCGAATTCAATGGTGATATTTACCCGTCCAGAAAGTGTCAAAATTTGACCCCAGGTCACAGTTGACCTAAC
>JAQIVZ010002674.1:0-18917 GCA_034700945.1 Arrhopalites spinosus | reverse complement strand
TCATTTCGATATTTTAATATTTTCATGTACAAATTGATCCGTTTGTATGACATTGGTCACTCCTTTCTCGTTCAAAAGACTTTTTGACCGAGAAGACAATATCATATCAAAATGGGAGGTACCTCAATGGACAGATAAACTCTTCTCCTTTCTTTTGAATGGTGACAAATTTGTCGCACTTCCTCTACTTCCGGAGTTCTAGCGAGTCTGCTGGGCCTCTTCCTGTCCCATTCGTTACCATTGGAAAATTTTGTTGACAAAATCCCAACTGACCTTGCCCTTAAAGTAAACTAAAATAATTAAGTCATTTTAAAAACTAAATTTATTTAATTCTAGTTACCTAGAAAATATACTCGTGAATACATTCTCCGTCAATGCCAAAAAAGGTCGACAGGCCATAGAATGGATCATCACCAAAATTAATAAAGGAAATTCAGTCCACAATAAAGATAAACAGACTCAAACATGACCACTAGTTCATCATTAAATACACATTTTGTGGAACCATTTCGTGAGGTCAACGGTCAATCCTTCCAACTAATAACAGAGAGAGAGGGTCAGCAGTTCTTTGTGACGTCAATGGCATTGGAATAGCCAATGAGGTTAATGACCTTTGGGACTAGAAGAGGTTTAGAGCTTGCCGTCATTTGAAATGAGTAAAAATGAATTTTGTATAAAAAAAAGGGAGCAAATAAACAAGTGACAAATAAAAATTGACAAGATTTCATTCAAAATTATCATTAGAATTATTTCAATTTAAATGCACAGGAAAATTTTTAAGCTTTACAGCTGTTGGCCATGGTCGAAAGGGGAAAAAAATATCAGGCATCATGCACCTGTCTCATTGTCACTGGCCACCTCACTCTCACTGGAGTAGAAAAGAGTCATTGGAACAGGTGAATTTAATCGAAATCACGACACAACCTGGGCTTATTGTCTTCCCCACTTGACTCCTGCTTCATTAACAAAAAAAAATGATGGCAGGTGCTGATTATCATACAAAATTTAATTGATTATCTTTTTTAATTCAATGCTTGATTACTCAAAATCAGGGGAGCAAATTTTGATAACTTTTATCATTTCCCCTCTTTAATGAAACATGCTGACTCTGAACCTTGTACAATTAAAAAAAACATGTCATACCATTGTCCACTAACGAAGAACCACTCAAATAAAATTTAAATTGACACATACATTTAATACTAACATTTAATTGTACAAAAATCCTCTGAGTTATTTCATTGCCAATTTCATTCCTGCTCACAGGAACCCCTAGTTAATTTTTATTTTGATTGTCAAAATTCATTTTTAAATATGGCAAGTAATGGTCTGAGACCAGGTCAAGAGACTGACCTTGTAACAAACGGAGGTCATGTCAAATCCATCCCTAATGTAGTTGTGGTATAATAAAATAAAAATTAATGTAATATTATTAAAAAGTAAAATGTAATCATTTAATTTTAGATTCCAAAAAGATCAGCATTAAATTCTTCAAATGAGACTGAATTGGAGGGGTCGGGAGGTGACGAGGAATTACTGTAAGTTGTTCAAATTGACTCCAACTAGTTCAAAGTTAAAAGCCTGGAGAATGGAGAAATTGTACTCTTAAATGACAAGAGTTAAAAATAAATTACACATCTTCCCCATCTAATTTTATGCGGGATCACGAGCAACAGATTTGAGACTTGCTCCTTTGATTTAATTACAAGTTTTTAATTAACCCAAAAATTGAGCCTTCTCGTGGCATTAACAATAGAGGAAGAATTGCCTGTGTGTGTGGCTTCCCCTGGGTCACACTTGTCACAATGATAGGACTTTGACCTCATGGAATAGATCCCTAGTTTTGTTTTCTTTTTTAGACGGAAGACAATTAAGTGGGTGGTAAAAATAAAGAGGACGTCAGTCATTTTTATTGTTCTCCTTCACTTCCGTGTTGACAGGATTAAAGCCCCCCGAAAAAATTTTTATTATGAGTCCAAAATCAAGTGACTTTCCATCAATTTTACAATCTCCCCGACGTTGTAAACAGTACGAGTATTTTTTAATTTGGAATTAAATAAAAATTTTAATTTAAAATGCCCGTCCTGTCCAGTCGTCGAGGCTCCTTGTCATTCACATTGCCCACGAATTATGAGGCATCGGAAATTGAATCTCTGCCTTATGATTTCAGTGTCAAGGAGAGAGGTGACAGACGAAGGGGCTGGAGAGAGTACAATCCCTTGGAGAGAACCCTTTGGATAGCCCTTGGATTTGTCTCTGCTACAGGTAAATTAATTTAATGATTTATTTAATTTTAATTGTTTAATTCATTATTTTAACAATGGATTATTTTTTTGTCTTTTCAAGCCATCGCTTTCATCGTTGGGGTAGCTGTTCTTGGATTGAAATTAAGTGAGTAAAATATTTTTTACAAATATTAATTAAACTTAAAATTTAAACTTAAAATTTTCTTGAAGATGAAGACGAAGAAATTGGTCCAGTGACCCAGACACCAAAGACAACTCTAATTCCTCCATGGCTCACTTTTGCCCCACCAACAACCACAGGAATACCACCCACAAAAAGGACAACAACGCCCAGACCGGAAGACTGGAATGTTTGTAAGGAAACTTCGTGTCATATTATTAGTGGAAAAATGTTGGAGGCCATGGACTTTTCAGTGGAGCCCTGTGAGGATTTTGTCAAATTTAGTTGTGGTGGATGGGATCGTAATCATCAAATTCCTGACACTTATTCCCAGTGGGATCAATTCAATATTCTTTTGGAAGAGTTGACTGAACGACTCAAATGTGAGTCTTAATATTTAATAAAACCCTGTTAAATTTTAGTAATTAAACTTTCATTCTAATTTTTAATAGCAATTCTACAAACTGAGAAAAACGAAATTACTGACCCTCCCGCGTTGAACCAGGCTCGAGATTTTTATTCATCTTGCACAAAACCAGGTGAATATTCAATTATTTTAAATTAAGGATGTATATACTTATCTAAATAAACTACTGGAATTTTGATTGGAAAGATTAAAATTATTATTAATTATTTTAGCCAACAAAACCCTTGATCTTATTAACCTTGTGGACTCATTGGTGAACACAACTGAGTCACTGTCCTCAAATTTAGCCTCAATCAGACTTTCACTAGGAGGAAATTATATTTGGACCATGTATGTTGACCTCGATGAAATGGATACTGTTAATAATACAATTTATGTAAGAATTTAACTTTTTTCTAAAATTTTAAAGTGAATTTGAAGTTATTTTAAATTGTTAATTTAATTGTTAGATTGATCAGCCTGACTTTGGTATTCCTCGACCGTATTTAGTTGATCCAAATGGCCCGAATAATTATACGGAGGCTTATACTAATCTCATTGAAAATATTTGGAGAGTCGTCTATGGAGAAAGTACAGATGTGACTGAGATTGCCAAAAATATTGTTCTATTTGAATCAGCTTTGGCTAATGTATGCAAAAATTATTTTGTACATTTAATTTTTAAAAACCCTCAAATTACAAATATTATTTAATTTTTTTGTTTATAATTTAAATTTAATTATGTAGATAAGTACAAGACCAGAAGACAGGAAAGACAAGATGGCGATGTACAATGCTCAACACATCAGTGACTTGTATGAACTGATTGGAGACGAAGAGGTAATTTTTTATTAAAAAATGAATAAATATTTGAATAAAAAATGATGTTTTGTGTAGATAATAGACTGGGACGAATATTTTGAACTTGTATTTCAAAATTTCAACACTTTTGAACTTCCGGAAGAAACTGAGTCATGGAATGATACGATGGTCATAGTTCGAGACGTGTCATTCTTTTCTCAATTATCAACAATTCTGAACGATCCAACACAAGAGGAAACAATTCGTGAGTAAATTTTTTACAATTTTAGTTACCTAGTTGGTTTCATTTAAATATTTATTTACTAATATTTAATTTTACATTTAGGTAATTACCTTAAATGGAGAATTATATTCAAATTGGCCAACGATGTTTCTTCAGAATTGAGAGATATTGTCTTTAAATTTTCAAGTGTCACTCAAGGATTCATTAAAGCACCATCACTGTAAGTTTCAAACTGAACTTTTGCATTAATTAATATTTATTAATTAATTATTATCAATTAAGGTGGAAAACGTGTGTGGAGCAAACAAATTCGTTCTTTGGTATGGCCATAAGCATCAAATACGTCAAAGAATATTTTCAGGATCAAACTGACCAGGTAAACGGAATTAATTAATTTAATTTTAATTTAATTAATTTTAAATGAATTTTAAAATAATAATTTATTTAACAGGCACTGGAGATGGCTAATGATGTAAAAGCATCGTTTATTCAAAATCTGTTCACATCAGAAATGGACTGGATTGGAAGTGGCACTAAAGAGGCAGCCAAAGAGAAGGCAGACAACATGAGGACAAATATTGGCTATCCAGACTGGCTTCTATCAGACTTTACTAATAATCCAAATTATACTATCAACGATTATTACAAAAATGTAATTTTAATTTTAAAATTATTATCTTTATTTGATTGTATAATTAACGTACACTGTGTTCATTTCAGCTTAACTTGGATGATCCAACCAATCATTTTAGTAATGTTCTCAACCTTCTCGAATGGACTAGTCAAAAGCAATTGAAGGAGATTCAAGAGACAGAAGATGCACAAAAGTAAGCTCAAAAAACATGTTTATTTTGACACAAATCAACAATAATAATCATAATTAATTAATTATTTATTTTTAAGATGGTCCACTGTCCCCACAATAATTAATGCTTTCTACTCTGACACTTACAACTCAATGAGTGAGTCACACTTTAAATTAAAATTAAAAGCGTCATTTGGTCTAATATTTCTATTATTTAATAATAGCGTTCCCTGCTGCTATTCTTCAGATGCCGTTACATGGAATGCCCTTCCAGTAAGTTGACCTATAAAGAATTTGGCTTTATCAAATTATTTTACAAATGACATTTATCTTTTAGATACTTAAACTATGGTGCAATGGGTTCAATAATTGGACACGAGCTGATTCACGGATTTGATGACACAGGTTGACTATTTTTAGAAAAAAGCATACATTCTTAATTTTTAAAATAATTAACTAATTTTAGGTAGACAAAATAATGCTGATGGTAATTTGGAGGATTGGTGGGATGCGGGGACGTTAAAAAATTACACAACCAAGGCTCAATGTTTTATTGATCAATATGCAAATTATTCCATTCCAATTGGTCAGTCAGATGAGACTCTTCCGGTGAGTATGATCAACAGAACAACCGATTTTATAAATTAAAGGAGTTTTAAAATGTATTTTTAATTGTGTTTGTTCTTTTCAGTTAAATGGTGAACTCACACTGGGAGAAAATATTGCGGATAATGGGGGAGTCAATTTAGCCTTCGGTGCATATCAAGCTTTTTTGGCACGGAATGGAGCTGATGAATTTTTTATTCCTGGAATGAGACAGTACACAGGAAATCAAATGTTTTTCCTTTCATATGCACAGGTGAGTTTTTTACAATTTTATGCTGATTAATTCAAGTCATAAAAATTGCATCTGGTCTTTATAGATGTTCTGCGGATTATATACACCAGCCAGTCTGGAGATGCAGGTCAGGTCAGGAACACACACACCGCATCATTTTAGGGTCAGAGGTGTCCTAGAGAATTCCCTGGATTTTGCAACCACTTGGGGTTGTCCAAAAGTGGAGGATGAAGTTTGTCGAATTTGGTGATCTTGTATGTCTAGACTTTTATATAGTGAGATTTGTTTGTAAATTGTGTGTGCTAATTTTTACTACTAACGAGGAATACATGTTACATTTGCATAAGTTGAACAAATTTTAATAATAAATTAAATTATTTACTTTAAGAAGCATGAATTATTCGCATATGGTTCAGTGTTGTAAGAAACGAGAATTTCCCCAATGGAAGTAAAATATGCCAATTTTAGATTTCCTTGATTTTTTTCCTGTGCGAAATTGGAAAAATCCACGAGGATTTCTTTTCTTATTTTTCTTTTTTTCCTTTTGGATTTTAATTACATATAAAGTGTTAAAGTCGGTTCAAAATATTCATATTTGTGATTTCAACAAGATTGACTATATTGAAATTGTGAGAGATCATGACAAAATCAAGTTTAAAAGAGAAGACTAAATTATTTTTGGCCAGCCGGAAGAATGCCAATTTACTCCCGGAAATTTTATCTTCATTGTATGAAAATGAAAATCGTTCAGATTTACTTCAGACAGTTAGATGTTTCAAGACCATCTTTAATGAAATTATCTCTCGAGGAGATTTTAATCATATAATTCATCCAGGTAAATTACGAACCCTTTAAGTATTTCATATTTGTTGTTTCTTGACATTTGTTACATTCTGTTGACCATAAGTTCATTAAATTTTATGATTTTTTATTGTTATTTTTATAGTGGGCAGTGCAGAGTACAAGTATGCACATTGGTTACGAGAAATGTTCATTGAAGCTGTTGAAAAATTAACAAGAATAATGAGAACAGACGGAAGTTCAAAATTGAGGGATATGGGGATTGAAACTCTCATTGGATTTGATTTATTGGAGCAAGAAAATGAAGACAAATTTCCCAAGATTGACCACAGTTTAATTGTCCTCCTCATTGAAGCTTTTCTCGAGCCAAATTCTCATCTCATTGAAAACTCTCCAACACTTATGGACTCTCTAAAAGTCCTCAAATTTCGTATACATTTTACTGGAGTGTTAAAGAGAATTATAGAAGTCCGATGTAATTCTAAATTGAAAATTGATGAGGAGTGGATGAGAAATGTATTGAAATTGATTCGAACCATTGTCAAAGCTGAGAGTATTTATGTACCCGAAACTCCAGAGAAGAAAGATCAAGAGAGAAAAGAGTTCAAGAGAGAATTTAGTAAATTGTGGAAGGAGATTATGAAGTGGAATTGTATGACTCCAGCAATTGTACGACAAGTTGTAACATTATTACCAGATCATATAATGGAACATTTAGAGAAGCCCATGCACATGAGTGATTTTCTTCTAGAGTCATTTAAAATTAGTAAGTTTTACTTTAGTCTAAATGTAATTGCAATATAATCATCATCATTGAACATTATTTAACTTTTTTTTTATTATTCTTTTCAGGTGGACCCATCAGCATCCTATCCCTTCGAGGCATTTTTATTTTGATGATCAAATACAACTTGTAAGTTTGTCAAAAAAACACTCAAATTTCAATAAAATGATATAATGTTTTTAAATTAATTGAGTTTTATTTTTTAGTGATGTTCCTGATTTTTATACAAAACTTTATTCCCTCTTCCAATTGCCTGTGTTGCAGTCAACTTATCGTGCAAGATTTTTTCGATACTCGGATAATTTTTTAGCCTCCACGTAAGCTCCATTACACTGATAAAGACAATAATAAAATTATGAAACTAGAAATAGATCTAAAATAAATATCATTTGTTTTTTTCTCTTATTTATTATAGACATTTACCAGAGTATCTAGTAGCAGCTTTTGTGAAAAGACTCTCCCGCATGAGCCTCCATGCTCCAGCTCCCGTCATCCCTCTCATTTGTAATTTTATTGTGAATTTGATGATAAAACATCCAGGACTCAATGTTCTCATTCACAATACCAAGACTAATGCATCAAACGACTTGGAGTCTGACCCCTTTGATGATGCTGAAGTGAATCCAAATAAAGCAAAGGCAATGGAAAGTTCTTTGTGGGAAATGAAAACATTACAGAATCATATTCTACCTAGTGTTGCTCAAGCCTGCTCTTTTATTGAAAAACCTTTACCCAAAGTTGGGAATGATTTAGAAGAAACGCTGACTATGGACTATGACGATGTAAGTCGATTGTAAATTATTATTATAAAATATATGAACATGTCTGTGTAGAAAAAGCATCTTGCAATATTTGAAATCAATGAAAAAGAACTAAACTTTACAAATTTATTTTTTTATTATGCAGATGCTCGAAGCTGAAGTGGCCAAGAGGAAGCATATTGATCAAGTTGACCCGAAATTCATCGACTCGTTTGATTTCGAGTTTTCCTCACCTCTTCAAATTATATCCGACTCCATTGGTGAATACCCGAGTTCACAATCTAAACGAGTAAAAAGTTCGTAATATTAATTCAAAGATTTAATATTTTTTTGACAATTGTAATGTTTTTTTCATCGTAATAATTTAACTTTGTTGAGTAAATTACTCTTCAAAAATAAAGGATAAGAGTTGCGAAACATAAATTGTTCATTCTGTTTATTTTTTTCAGTTTTTTATAAAAACCTGTTTTTTTCTCTTACACTTACTTAGATTCAGGATAAACTTATTAAAACAACATAATTGTTTTTATACACTTGGTTGTTTCCTTTCGATCATAATTGTCATAAAAAAGAACAATGTGAAGGTCGCTTCAAGCAGAGCAGAAAAAGGAGACCAACGGAGCGTGTGAGAAATTGGGAAGAAAAATACAAGTTAGTATAAAAAAAATAATTTTAACATGTCAAAACATGCAAGATGAGCAGAGACTATTCATTTTTTTGTTTTCACTTGATTCTCTAATGTAAAAGATATATAATTTTGCCAATCAAGATAAATTCAGTCATATAAACAAAATTTGACACGCAATAGCTAAAATACCTGTACAATTAAATGTCACTCAACATGCGCCAATATCATGATAGAAACTTTATTAAACCAAAATTTCTGGTATGGACTTTTACTAAAAGTGAAAATAATTTTAAAAGTGAATGTTGAAAAATCATCATTGGTGTAGCATGTGAATTTTGTTGATTTTCTAAACTTTTTACATAAAAATGGGCCCAATTTCCATTTTTACATGTAGGTACAAACCCAAAAAAACAATAGGGTTATGTGAGCAAAATTAAAAATATTTAAATGAAGACTCGTATAGCTAAGCTTTAAATATCAAAATTTATTTATGCACTATATTAATTCATGTACAAAAAATATTTTGACAATCTATTCAAGTGAAAACAAAGATATCTGTACAAATAATAGAGACATTTTTCAAAAGGGCAGAATTTTTTTTTGTGGTTCTTCGTGACTCGGACTTCCTCTCCATGATAAATGTACAACTCGTTAAAGATTATAATTATAATCAAAATTGGCAAACATAATATTCCAACTCTTTTTTAGGCCTTGTGTAAGTATGTACATTACAAAAATATAATTAAGCTGGGCAGTTGGCGACTAAAAGAGAATATCAAGTTTCCATTTCATATTCCATTTTTTTCTGACTATGTTCTCGCAATAATTAATTTTAATCTCATTTTCCAGCAGTCTAGTTTTACCGACACACAAACTTACTAGCAGCACTGACATACACAGTAATACACACCGAACCATAGCCAGAGAGAGAATAATAGAAAATAACAATGATTTTAATTAACTTTATAAATTCCATCACACACACACACACATAACCTGAATAAAGTATGAACATTTCTCGTTCACAATATATTAAATAATAATGTTTATTATCTACCAAAATATTAAACAAAACTGGCAACTGGCCCTAGTAAATAATAATGTACTTACATGACTAGCAAAAACAATGACATGGAACATGTTACAGTAAAAGACAAAAGCTTGTTCTCCAAAGCATTTAAGTATAAAAGTATAGTCAATACTAAATACATTTCCATGAAACTTTGTCCTTGTACAAATACAATCATCATGAACTGTAGTCTCTCACAAAAGTCTTTGCTGATACGATAGACAAATACCTCAAAAAAATAATTATATAATTTTTTAAAGAAAATATCTCTAGATTGACAGCTGTTAGTAAATAGTTAAGCACAATATAGATAAATGTTGAGACAAGTTTTCATATGTAAAGTCCCATAATTTTTCAAGGTTGTACACTAACATTACAGATATTATAATATTGTAGATGTTGATGGGGCGGAGAGGAAATTTCATGGCATAAATATTATATTCTACCCGCTACATTTGTACAATACAATACAATTCTATCTCTCTATTGACAGGGGAATAGACTGCCAATGCTGTAACACACACAAGTAAAATTCAAATTTTTCTGCTTTTCCCCCTACAAACTAGGAAAACCTTCATTGAATGATGAGAGCTGACACGGCAAAAAAAAGAGGAGCGGGTAGAATTTAATAGACTTTTCCTCGTCCCCTGGAATAATAATATAGGCAGCATGTCAACAAGGGAAATGAAAAATACCGAAAGAGAAAAAATACTGGAGACACCAGGGAAGAAGGAGGAGGAGGGGGGCAAGTCTCCACACAAAACACATTGAAAATAATAATATAACTCCTCGCAAGTAAACTACCTCAGTTAAACTGTCTGAAGGTTAACCTTGACAATTTCTATAGAGAGAAATCTATTGTCTAACACATGCATAGGTACTCTAGGTACTACTGTCCATATAGCCTGTAACACCCGCTTTTATATCTATTGATAGTTTTTTACTGGAACTGGAAAACCTTATGCAAAATCCCTACTTTTACTCTCTCTCTCTCTCTTTGTATGGTTTTGAGGAGGGGAAATGTCTAAATATTGAAACAATGTCAATTTTATAACCGGGCAGGCGTTTTACTATTTCCCCATAGTCAAAGTAAGCTAGACGACAGCAACAGGGACCCTCGTCCACTTTATATATAAAATATTTATTTCGGTATTTATTCTCTCCACCGTCCTCTCAAAATGACAATGGGGGTACTAAGACCAAAGAGAGAGTGGACTCTGAATTGCAATTGGAAATTTTAGCTGAATTATCAAAGCCGCAGAAGCTAGAGCTCAATATATATTTTTTTTTGCCATTTTACTACTTGACAGCCTCGACTTTTTTCAGTCTACTCCTCTTCCGTTTAGACTCCTCTCTTTCCCAATAAAAATTGTGGAGTCCTCGTACTTGCCATTTTTATTAACTTTTAACCTTTAACTTTTTTCAATAATCTATAATATTTTTTTCTTTATTTTACCAGACTGACCTGAATATTACATATATCAAGTTGAAAAACAAGAATTTCAGTAAATTGTGACTTGTGTTATAATACATGAGACTAAAGGAAATTTCAACTTTTTTTCTGTATTCTATCCACTTCAGATTCAATAGTGTCACTATTGCAATTTTGTGAGAATGAAGAGGAAAAGAATTGCAAATTGTGCTGATGGGGGACTTGCGAAATGGTGTAGTTGTGAGAAGTCAAAGAAATAAAAGGAGCAAGACAAGGAAAGAAGAGACTGTCGTCGTCATCGTGAAAAAAGCTCAATTAATTGTAAGTAGAATAGTTTCTTTTATATTATGTAAATTTGTTCATAATTTCCCCCTTTAAGCAATGTAAATACTTTAACTAGACTAGTTTAGTCCACTTTACAACACTTCACTTTTTTGTCATTAAAATTGTACATAGCATTTACTTACGACACGAGTGATTAAACAACTCAACAAATACCTTTTTCATTCACATGAATAGGTGCATAGAGCCTCCCATACAAGTTGCAAAAAATAAGTCAAGATAAGACCAGAATTTTTTTTATAATTTTGAGGACAAGAAATTTAAATTAGTTTGTTATATAAAATATTCTTTCCTTTTGTAAGTTGCAAAAAACAAGATTCATCTTTATAAAAAATACAACTCCACATATATTTACATACTTAAGCCCCTATACATTTCAATCTTACTCGAATCTGACTCTGACTTGTTTTTATTTGACTTTGACTAGAAACAAAAGGAAAAATATTTAAAATGACAATGAGAATCTAAAGGACAACGACTCGGTTAAAAACAAAGATTTTGAATTAAATTCAATTATTAACATTAAAAAATCCAATTAAAATGAGAGAAATTCAATTAAATTCGAGGAATAATAATTAATAATTTTGAGTTCAATAAGAGAAAAAAAATTATATTATAAAATTGACATTTATTTGACAATTTCTACTCCACATTTTACAATTAAATATGACTGATGGACAAACGAGACAAGTTGAACCAAAAGAAAGACTGTACTAAATAATCTGTACAGATGCTCACACGAACTTTTACAAAGAAGAAATAAGTCATTCTATATCATACTCTTGTAGTCAAAGAATGTCGTATATCATGATGATATTATCATCATATCTGTTACATCGTACATGCTTTGGCATTAGAGTTGATTACAGTGTGGAAAAGTAGCTTTGGTTGAAAATTACAATTAAAATCCTAACCACATAATCACACACATAAAAAGTCCTGGCCGACTCTATTGACTAGGAACCAGAATCACACACACACACACAAGAGAGTCAATTAAGTACAATAATTCACATTGCAAAATGAACATTTTGTCGTGCAGGATGAGGACAGTACATTAGATTCTAATGTTATGAATGAAAAAGTATAAAGACAAGTCCAAAAGTGTAATGAATAAAATAAAATGGACATGTAAAAAATAAAAAACTGCTCGTACACAAACAAAACAAAAGGGCTATAGCTCGTTAAGCCTCATGTACCTCTTAATCCTAGACACATTAGTGGTTAGGACAGGTATGGAATTATTATTATTACGCCAACAGAGGATCACACACACAATGAAAGAGAGAGAGAGAGAACCTAGTTTAGCTTGATCTGCAACTGTGACTAAAAAACAAGAATGTTAAAGTTGTGTGTGGCAGTAGTTCTATTCGCTACTTTGAGTTAATCAAAGAGGAAAAATTATATAGAGAAGGTGGAGGGGAATGAACACAGTCTCTTTTTTGTGTTGTGGAGAGAGAGCTTTTATAAATCATAATTTTGTATTACAATATTAAAGTGTTTCCATGTAAGGCTATATAATCTGTAAGTAGAAAAAGTAATGTTGTACATGGGAATTTTGCAATATTGCAATTTTTCTACTCACTCACATCATTCTTCTTGTTTCTTCTTGTCGATGGTCTATGACTTGAGTCCTTCAGTCTCTTGTTTGTTGTGGTTACAGTCATAGCTTTGTGCTTTTTTTATTGGACACTTGTGCTAAATTAATTTATACATGTAAATATTTTTATTTTATTTTAATTATTTTCATCTTGTCTTTTTCCCTTCCAGAATTAAATTTGTGATTTTGTGCTTACTGGAATTTTTGTTTTGCAAGACTAAGAAAATTATAACGTACCTGTGCAAGAATGCTCGAAATCAACAATCAATATTTTGAATTTGAACAACTGACATGAAGACAGATATTAAATAATATTTTGACATAATAATTGTACCTGGACGTTATCTGTGTTAGTAAACATGTCAATTGTGAAGTGTGTTATTAGTTAAAGGACAAGAATATTAAAGTTTGCTCAAAAAAACATGAAAGTGGCCGGCAATTTCCAGACAATGTCAACAACTTTAATTCTATGATATTGATCCAAAAAGAAAACTACAATTTTAATTGTAATTCGTGTCTACATTAAGTGCTGAAATACCTTTGAAAATAAAAAATAATGAAAACAAGAAAGAAAAGGGAATTTAAAGTTAAGTGTAGAAAAATAATGACTGAAAAATATCTCAATAAATAAAAATGCCAAGAGAAGAGAATGCGAACACTAAATGTTTTTAAACTGGCTCGTAATGCAGACTTTAAATTAGCTCATACTAATAGTGAATTTAAAGTACATGGAGAAGAAAAAATATTTACAAATAAATCTGTCAAAAAAACTGACTTGAAAATGGACCCAAGTCAATTCCCAACATATACTCAAATTGACCCTGACTTAATTATGGGAGAGGGAGAGTCAATCAAAGAGAAAGAGAAGCAAAATGACCCATTAGATGTCAAAAATATTAATGTTGAGGTCAACATTGATATGAATCAAAGTCAAGAGGTCAATCATCACAGTGATGATGCTACAAATGATAGAAATCATACTCAGCTAAATGGAGGAGGACACATTCCAGAGCCAGAATCTTACAAAAGATTAATTAATGAAGCGCCCTTCATGACCACAGCCAGGGAACCCCCAATTGACTTGGACCATGACCTGGACTATGACAAGAGTAGTCAAATGGATGTGACGGATGGGACTAAAAGTGTATCAAATGGAGGAAAATCTAATAGAAGTAGTCGTGTCAGTATGCATGCAGCAGAGTCAAATATGTCCGTCTCTTGTGCCTCTACTTCGTATGACCTTGAGCTAAATTGGGTGGACCCTAAGCTAATTAAAGGTAAAATTTACTTAACCCCACAATGGTAATGTACCACATAATTTGTACTATATGACAAAAAGCTCTTGTTAATCGACATGTAATATTTAATTAATTTTTTATTTACAGAGGGTCGGGCATTCATTCGTCGTCATTTTCTCAGCGTCATGTTTGCACATTTTATTGGCATAGCCTTCCTCTTCTCTGTTCGCCCTGTTGCTGCCATTCTTCTCCGAAATGGAAAATTTCATAAACGGACTAAAAATAATTGGCATTTGTATTTACATTCCTTTCGAAAGCTCAAAGGTTGGTATGAAAAGGGTGACCTCACTGATACAAGTAAGTTCATTTTTTTGTTTTTTTTCTGATACACAATGAATTTTTATATGAAAATCTTTCTTTATTGAAACCATAATTTGACCTCTTTATATATAAAGATCACCCTGCAACCGTTGAAGTTTTGCAACTTCGCCGTCAAATCTGTACTGCAGGCAAAAAGTAATTTATAATTATTGACTGTAAGATATGAAGAGTTTGTGGGAGACCACGATTTGACAATAAAATAATTTTTTTCAGCTTCAAAAAATACCTTCCCCCTCCAGCTCAGGATCTCAACTTATCTTCTGAGGAGGAAGTACTTCAGTCGTAAGTTTGAAGCTATTTAACTAAAATAAAATATAATTTTTTTCCTACACAAAAACCACAATTTATTCATGCATTGATACATTGTGACTATTCTAGAGCTATTAAACAAGACTTGAACGTGGTCAAAGACATTCAAGTGGAGATAAAAAACATTGCAAAGGTAATTAAAATTATTGGGTTTACTTCACCTCAATAAATTAAATTGCAACATTATCATCAAAAAATAATTTTGTCAAATAATTTTTTCATATTGTATCTGTACAATGAACTTTGTAGATATTTGCAACTGTCAATCCAGACGTACCATGGAGTCAGTATGATCTTGGTAAGATTTTCACAGAATTACAGTTATGTCCACTTTAGTTAATGTCTACTCTATATTTACAGCCATGACACAATTCACCTTCTTTGGTTTCATTTCCCTCTTTCCACGATCTTTTGGGATTTACGAGAATAAAGAAAGTAAAGGATTCAAAGGATTTCTTCACCTTTGGGCCGTCTTGGGTCATCTTCTAGGACTAGAAAATCGATTCAATTTGTGTATAGAAGAGAATTTTGATGAGGAGACCAACAAGAAAATATTCAAACATGTTTTCCTCTTCAGCTTCAAAATTATTGATAATGGCTCCCTTCGAATGCTACAATTAATGTGTGATGGGAGTAAATGGTAATTGGATGAACTTTAACTTGGGGATAACTAAATTAATTATAGTTGTAAATTAATAAATAAATTCTTCTTTTTAATTTAGGTTCACCATTTTCATTTCAAGGATTCAACTTGTTCTAGTATTTATGGTCCAAGAGGTAGCTCAAGTCACTAGTACAAAAAACCTTTACAGAGTCATCAAATGGTATGATCGTGTTCAATTCATTGGATACTGTGTGTGGACACATTGGCTCGTTCGATTCTTCCTTTTCAGAATTCTCGGTAATTTTCTAGCAAGAATCGTCTTCTCCTCTGCCTATGTCATTCTAGTAGTCCAAATCTCTTGGAAAAGGTGGAGAGCTAAAAGAAAACCTCCACAAATGGTCGTCTTTCCCAGTAGTGTCAGTCTGACTTTGAAAGCCTAAAAATCACCAAAATATATTATTAATCATCTTTTACTGTTTTACCATTATAACTTACTAAAGTTGCTCAAATATTCCTAATAATTCCAACATACTATTGTATAATTGCCATAGGTATTTTAGATGTTTAAAATATTATTACTATTTTACCTTGGAATCTGTAAGCTTCTCAAAGGATTGTACTCTCAAATGGTCAGTGACTTGTCAACTGAAATGTACCTTACATTCATGTGTACCTACTACTTAAAATATTTGTAATGTTAAATAATAATAAATTCCAGTACAAAATACTTAGACCTGTATAGAATAATTAAGAATTATGATGATACCTGTGATATAAAATTACAAAAAATTATATTTGACTGCTAATGTCCCAAATTATACTACAACTACATGTCATTAAAAAAAAGAATATGTTCTTCAATTCAATTCACAAAATTTGTTTTGAGGAATCACAAAAATATTTGTGTCTTTCAATTTATTTCAGAAAGTGGAAATTCACAAATAGTTTCCATCATATACTATTCCAAATTATTACCTAGTTCATAATGTTCAAATTAAAGAAAACTCAAGAACTTATCATTTTTGTTGTTGTACATAAGCTACAAAGTCTATAACACTAGTTTAAGGGAAACCAGAAAATAGTAGAGATGTTATATATAAAAATACGCATAAACAATGGAGCTGGTTTCATTTTTCCTACACAAATATTTGTAATATCATCTTTTTAAGTTATAGGTAGTACAAAATATAAATTAAATTTTATGGTATACTTTGTCTTACTTTCCTTCCGTTTTAAACTGGATATGAATAATATTTATGTGATAACTAGATTATGGACAGGATTCTTCATTTAATTGCTCATCAAGTTCATCATCTGGATTAGCATTTAAAACCTCGTGAATTATTTCTTCTTCTTTATTGGAAGGAGTGTATCCCAATGCCTTATCCACTCCTCGTAGGACTTTGAATACACTTTCTTTATCCAAAATATTTAAAGGAATAAACCCAACGAGACCAGAACTAGGATTTCCAGACAAAAAAACATGAATCAATTATCTCATAATTAAGTTAAATTAAGTATGATGATTTTATCCTAAAATATAATAAATACGAGGAAAGTACTTTTCAATAACGGTAGCAATCCCTTCATTCAATTTCTTGTATTTTGAGGTGACTTCTTCCGTGTCTAATAGGTCGGTGATGTAGGACAAGTCGAGGACATCTGTATAATACTCCAAATTGAAGGCCAGCTGATCCTGATACTTGTCAAGCATATCAACTTTAGAAAGAACATTTATCTGAGGAAGTGCTATATGAAGCATTGTTGACAGAGAGGTGAGAAGACCAGCTACAAATTTACCTTCAAAATCATATAAAAAACAAAATGATTAAAATCAAATGACCATTATGAAAAAAAATTAAAAAAAAAAAGAATGTTGTTAATTAATTTGTACATACTAGGCTCTACACAATGTTGAGAATCGATTAAATTGACAGCACAGACTCTTAAATTTTTTGCCACTAATTGTTCCAGTAATTTTTTGACAGACTCAGAGTGAGTGTAAAGTTCTACTTGACCAGGAAAGTCAAAGATGATGAAACTCTTTGAGCCAACTTGTCGAATATAATTCCAAAGCCAATCAAAATTTGAAGCAAGATAATCCATTGCATACATGAGGGCTCCATTGGGTCCCAAAGTTAAGTGTTCCATGACCTCTTCAACTCGGATCAATTCTGTCACACAAAGTGCAGCCTCATATGGTAAAATATCATTGCCTGGATCTAAATTCACAATTTCAACTTTTCGACCAATCTTTCTCATAATATTTGCCATATGAAGACAATAAGTTGATTTTCCACTACCCGGAGGGCCAATCACAATATGGGCCATATTTTGCGTCATTTTGACGCTTTGTAGTTCTTTTTGTAGCACAAATGAGAATAATCACAGTTGTTGGTAAGAGTCACTCAAAGATGGGGAACTATTTTTCAAGTAATTTAGACAGAACGTCACGAATGGCAAATAAATTATCACGTTCAAAATTTTTCAAGGCAATAGAGATTAAAATTGGCGTCTCTAAAGAAGGAAGGACAGCAACAAAAATTCTAGCTGCCAATTGAATTTCTTGAGTATCCAATCCAAATAGAGTTTTAATCTCGTATGTATTTGATTGAGGATCAAAAGTATCAAATTGTGGTTTATCTTGAGTCACTTGAAGAAACGTCCCTGGTCTTCCTTCGAGTTGAGATACAAAGATGAGTACTCGATTGGAAAAATTTTCAATAATGACATCCGTCCGAACCGAATTGATTGTCTCAACGACTGACTTGGACTTGACAGGAAAATCTGGTTGTAGCTTTTGTTGTGGAACACTGTTGTCGATTAGTACATTACTCATTTTGAGTTGATAACATTTATATGTTGATAAAAAAGGAACGGCTGTGGAAAAAGAAGATTAAATTAATTAAATTAATAAAACACACTGTTTGTCATGAATTATTTCTTGAAGGTAACAAACTTACTTATAAAAAAAACGACACAATATAATCTTGCCCACGAGAGATGACTTGCTACAAATTTTCTTCCTGTAAAAGATTATTATATTGTCAACATACAAATACCAAAATGATACAGCAAGTACACATAATTGTATCTTACTCACCTTTATGAAATAAGTACAGTACACCAAACAAAATTCCCGAAAACTCAAAACTCCAAAATTCGATCTTTTTTCCAAAAAAAAGCTTTCTCGGCAACTTTAAATTCCGTATCCAATCTTGTTTCTCAATGATTCAAATAATATATGGATTATTTTTTGATAATTGTGCACTTCGAGTTTTCTAGCATACAGAGAAAGAGAGGATTTTCCTCGTGCGGGATTGCAAACCGCACGACAAAAAAACTTAGACCCGTGCTATGAGTAGCCATGCGGCAATTTTCAAACTTGAAGAAAAACAAATTTTGAAAAAATCGTAAATTACAATTTAGTTCATTTATGATGATTTGACAAGTATTTACTATTCAACT
>JAQIVZ010002673.1:0-18927 GCA_034700945.1 Arrhopalites spinosus | reverse complement strand
GGTGGTGGTGGCGGTGGTGGAGGAGGCGCCCCGTATCCACCAGATGGAGGGGGCGCAGGGGCTCCGTACGTCATTTGGGGTGGTGGTGGCGGTGGTGGAGGAGGCGCCCCGTATCCACCAGATGGAGGGGGCGCAGGGGCTCCGTACGTCATTTGGGGTGGTGGTGGCGGTGGTGGAGGAGGCGCCCCGTATCCACCAGATGGAGGGGGCGCAGGGGCTCCGTACGTCATTTGAGGGGGTGGAGGTGGTGGCGGAGGAGGAGGAGGAGGCGCATACCCACCAGATGGCACATCAGCTCTGGCAAAAGCCAAAAAAGTGACCAAAATAATCTAGAAAATACATTCAAATTTGAAGTTAAAGGCAGAGCTTCAAAATTTTGAAAAAAAGCAGAATTTTTTAAATTTAGAACTTACAATTTTCATTTTGTGGCTTTGGCTTTGGATTGCAAGCAAAAACTTGACTGGAAGTTAAAATGGAAGATGAGACTATTTATATGTGCGAGAATGAAAGTTTTTTTAGTGCAAAAAAAAATTACGCAATATATTTAAATGAAATTATGAACATTAAAATTTGAAATTTTGAAATGGCAAGAAAAGTAAACAAAATGTGACAAAATAATGTTACACATTTTAAATAGAGAGAAACAATTTTTTAAAAGAGTTGACTTAGTCATAAGATAAAAATAATTTATGTAAAGTGTAAATTTGTAAACTACAATTAAAATAGTGAAAGTTCATTAAAACAACAGTTAAAAAATCAATTTAGATTATACAACAAAATGATTAAAGTTTACAAAATTAAATGTAGTGAATAATTATCATTAAATGGTCTTTAGGTAATTTTATTGGTTTGGGAAGCAAATTAGTTTTAACTAGAGTCAAGACGTTCAAATGTAACTTGACAAAAAAATTGGCACATGAAATAAATGACAAGTTTAAAATTTTAAACTGTCATTTAAATTTTGCACACTTTAAATTTTTGTAATTAATTTGCGAAAAAGATTAACAAAATTATTTATTGTGAGTTGTTCATGTTAAATAAAATCCTGTGCCATTTTATTGTATTTTTTGTCAATCAATAAAAATATTATGCTTTTTGATTTTTTTTGCCAAAAATGAACAAAAAATAATAATATAAATAATCGTGCCATCACAAACATGAAATGGGATTTCCTAAAATTATTTCCTATACAAAAAATTAAATTGGAAATTTGTATCATTTTTAAATTGCATCAAAAATTACAACTCTACAAATTTCATTTTCAAATGTCAAATTAAATTATAAAAGTCAATGCCAATTTCAAAAAAAAAATATTAAGAAATGTACACCGTGTAAATTACACGCCACCATTTGCGAAATGTTATTTTCACTTCAAGTCCTAAACGGACGGACACCGAGTAAGATCTTTATTTAGTTGAAATTAATTTAACTGCTCATTTAAAAAATATAGGACCGCTATTGGGAAAATCCCCCCGGAGAAAATTCCCCCGCCGGAAAATCCCCAAAAATTTTCTGGAATCGTTCTCTGGACTTATAAAAGAACATTTTAACTCTTGGTTAAGTACCAGTTTGCTCTGAAAGGATTTAAGGGCTCCTCAAAAGGGCCATTCCGTTTCCAAAAGATAGTCAAAAAATTTCTATCTTTCATGTAGTAAAAATTTCACATGACGTCACCACTCCCTCAAGTTTCCTTTTTTTTCATGATCCTCCCCATTTTTGGTAAATTCAACTTTAATTAAGCTAAATTAATTCAAATAATTAATTAAAAATACAAATGATTATAAAGGACAATCAAGTGGATCCGATTGGGGAGAGAACGAAGTGACGGATGGAAATTGGAATAAAAAAATTTCACAAAATGAAAATTGGCTCATTGTTTTCTACGCCACCTGGTGTTCTTACAGTGACCAACTCATGCCAGAATGGTCTGAAGTATACACAGCCTTACAAGGAACTGATATTAAAGTAGGGCAAATTGATGGAAGTACTTATAAAAAACTAAGAAAAAATTTCCCTTAGCCAAGGGCTACCCCTCCATCATGTTTTTTCCTAAAGGGAACCACCAAAATAACATTAAATACAAAGGGACTCGCAAATCATCTAAAATTGTCTCATGGGCTAAGAAACAAGCCAAATAATTTTAAATTTTCATTTATTCAATTAAAATTATTTATTGGAAATATATTCGGCAATGTTTCTCGTCATTTGGAATATTAGAAACATTGCCCAATCTTTCCCAAAAAAAATTTTTTGCTTTTTTTTACTGTACCACAAACCGTGTCGGGACGTTTGGTCTAAACCCATTTGGTCTACACACAGTTGGTCTACGCCAGTTGGTCTATGGGACGTTTGATCTAAACCGGTTTGGTCTACTCCGGTTGGTCTACTCGGACGTTTGGTCTACACGATTTTTTATAAAAATAATTAAAGCTCTAATTTATTTTGCAGATAGGAAAAAATGTTTTATTTTTCAGATAGATTTGTTAAATGGAATTGTAATAATAATTTTGTTTCTATTTGTCAAACTAATTTTTTTGACAAATAAAAATAATTTTTCTGCAAATAAGAAATACTTTTTTGTGCAAATAGGAATTTTACTGATAGAATTAATCATTTTACAAATAGGACCTATTTATTTTGCAAATAATCTTTGTAAATAAAAATAATTATAATTTTTTTGCAAATAATTATTATTTTGCAAATAAGAAAAAAAATTTTTCTAATTTTTTTGCAAATACATATAAATGATGATTTATAATAAATCATCATTTTACAAACAAAATGAATCAAATTTTTTTAGAGCTTTAATTATTTTTCTAAAAAATCGTGTAGACCAAACGTCCGAGTAGACCAAACGGAGTAGACCAAACGGGTTTAGATCAAACGTCCCGTAGACCAACCGTCTCGTAGACCAACTGGGTATAGACCAAATGGGTTTATACCAAACGTCATGGAAGCCCACAAACCACAATATTTTACATTCGTGTCTTTAAATAATTATGAAATAAATATTAATTTGAAAAGTTTAATTTAAATTTAATCCCCTTTAAACCGTCCCAAAAGTTCCCGCGCAATAATTACTTTTTGAATTTCCGTTGTCCCCTCGTACAATTGTAAGATTTTTGAATCCCTGTAAAGTTTTTCAACTCCATACTCTACATTGTAGCCATTCCCGCCGAATATCTTTTCAAAAGACAAAAATAATTAAAAAAGGCTCCAATTTTGAATTTTAAGTTAATTTACTTGAATTGCATTAGAAGCGGAATTGACAGCAGCATTGGATGCAAATAATTTGGCAATTGAAGCAAAATAACTATTACGACGACCCTCATCAAGTTCAAATGCCGCGCGCTGGGCAATCAACCGGGACAATTCAATATCAATAGCCATGTCTGCTAAGAGATGCGCTATGGCTTGATGGTTAATTATTTCTGTGCCAAATGTTTTTCTATTCAAAGCGTAGCGGGTTGACTCATCCAAGGCTCTCTAGAATCAATTTTGACAATTAAAATACAATAAATATTTTTAATTAAACTTAGTTATACCTGAGCCACACCCACTCCAATAGCAGCAGTGGGTGGTCTTGTCCTATCAAATGTGCCCATAGAAAGACTAAAATCTGCGCCCTCTCCCAAAATAATATTTTCTTTAGTGACCACCACGTCCTCAAAAATAATTCCACGTGTGTCCGAGCATCTTTGACCCAACATTATTTCCTGACAATTAAATTAGTTAATTAATAATTATTAATTATTTTTAATTTTAAATACTTTTCTCCCGGGTTGAATCCCACGTGTGTTGGCATCCATGACAAATCCAGTGAAGGCTTTTCCCTTAGGAGCTTTGGGGTCAGGGTGAGTTTTCGCAAGAACGAAGTACCACGAGGCAACACCGCCACCCGTGATCCAGGTCACGTTTTGACTCAACAGGAATTTGTAATTTCCATTGTGGAATATTTTCTTCCCATTCATCTTCCTCCCAATCCGAAATCCGTTTTTCGAGCTCAATGTCCAGTCTTGATTTCAATTTAGTTTCACCACGTTCCACACTCACGTGGTCAAATTGGAATTCATGGAGAAGGACGTGGCGCTCAGTTTGAAAATTTGAGGAGCGTTTCCAATAATTAAATAAAAAACCAGGAACAATTTTCCAATGTAGGCCATCGTAGGGTTTGTAGAGGGGATGGGGAGTGGATTTTGGAGGTTGAGATTGAAAAGTTGTTTCAAAATGGAGGACTCGTTTTTGAAAAATCCGCCGAATTTTATCCACCTAAGGGACGCCCTTACATTTGGTAATGACAACAATGTTATGGGGCTGGACGTCATGGACAAATAAATTACTCACGCCTAGTCCAATCAATTTGAGATTTGGACCGTAAAATAATTCCAAATGTAGTTTCACTACAAGGCGCAAGAGGGCGCTTAGTAGAGTCAGGAGAAGGAGCAAGAATACAAGAAATAGACCCAAAATGTAGTCTTTAAATTCACTATTAAACCCCATTTAATTTAATTGTACAGTTAATTGTACAGGATTTCTTCGGATTTTTTTTAAAAAACCTTTAAAATTTATTGCCGGTCTAGACATTAAGTATAATTTGTTAGTATAAATTAAATAATAATTTATTATGGACACGCGACACGCATCTATAGAATTTTAATGGGGAGTTTTATAGGTCTTGAATAATGTTTAATTTGAAAAGAAAACTATTAGGCCGCGAATTTATTTGACCTTTTTTGATGGGCAATATTTATTTATTGAGTAAATTAATTTTTTTGGTAGCAAAAAGTAAACATGTTTAAGCTATACAAAAATCCCAATATTTAATTTTAACAGAAATTTAGTACTCCTTAATTTTTAAAATTGAAAAGAGGAAAAATGAAATTTCTATTTCTTGCTTTTTTGGGTCTGGCCACATTGCTACATTTTGTAAAATATAATTATGAGTAACTTTTTTATTTATATGTCAAGATCAAATTTTAATTTAATAATTTAATTAAAATTATTGTAGATATTGGCCACACGGGAATTTTTACCGCCAAGACGACTTTTAAGAACTAAAAATGGGGGTTATGTACTAACTCAACAAGACTTAATTGATCGTATGACGGCCCTTATGGAAAGTGCAGGAGAAATATTTGATGAAATTCAAGAAATTCGAATCGGCAAAGCAATTGATGCGTCCCGTAAGTTTTAAATAATTTCCAAACTATTTGTTTAAATTATGAAAAAAAAGTTGTTTAAATTCAGAAAACAATTGTCATTTTTTTACCAAACGTGCTTATTTTCTCGTTAGATGGCATATTTGACTCAAAACCATGTGCCCATGCCCAGGAGCGGTCTTTTGGTAGTTTTTTTCAGGAGCATGGCAAGCTACTTTACTCAGGTAAATAATTTCAAAAGGTTTTGAATTGAATTTTCGACATTTTTGCGACAATTTGTGAAAAATTTGCAGACATTTGGCGGGACCACTGACAACCTTGCTAACGCAGCATTTTACCATTCTGGTTATGATGAACAATTTCAACCAAGTACAAAACACATTTAATACTCTTGTACTACAGTTTGTAAATTGTAAACTTTGCATTTATTGAATAATTTTAATTTTATTCTAGTTTGGGTGGTACAAGTGGACCAAATAACGTCGTCAATTCCATTTTCAAGTTGGGTCACAAATGCTGCCAGTATTGCCCAGAACATTGTCAAAGATTCCGCAAAACTTCTGGCGGACAGTTTGGCAGCAGCCAATGCTTTGCAAGGGGCTGGTAAACCACCTGTCACAAAATTTGGCATCATTTTTGACTACAGCAACATTGGATTATTCACTTTGGCATCGAGTAATCCATTTTTTCACAATTTTGACAACTTTGAGACAACGAGTGTGGGACCAAAATGGGAGCTGCTAAAACCCACCTTGGACACTTTGGCCTCCCTATCCAAGGTATAGGCGGAGTTTGCCGGGGTGGGTAAGTGAGTAAGGTGCCAAGGTGGGGGTGAATTTTGTCCAGGGTGGCCAAGGTGGATTTTTGTAAAGTGGCCAGGATGTGTATTAAAATTTATTTTTGAAGGAGGTCAGTATTTTGGACCGAGTTCACTCCCCTCACTACCTCGGCAGGTCACTCATGAAATATTACCGAAACTAAAAAAATAATCACACTCAGTAGAGACCTTATTAGGGTGGGATTATTTTTTTTAGGTTAGGTAATATTTCGCAACGAGTGACCTGCCGAGGTAGTGAGGGGAGTGACCTCGGTCCAAAATACTGACCTCCCTTAAAAATAAATTTTTTATGGCATACAGGCCACTTTACACACACACTGGGAAAAATCCACCTTCGACACTTTGGCCACCCTGACATAAAATCCACGCCCACCAGGGGTAAAATCCACCCCCACCCTAGACAAAATCCACCCTCACCCTGGGCAAACTCCACCCCCACCTTGGTCACTTTAGTAAATAGTGGCAACAATGTAGAGTATGGAGTGTCTAGAGTGGGTAGGGTGGCCAAGGTGGGTTTTAGCAACTCCCGACAAAAAAAACTAATTAATTTAGATGCGCGATTGTACTTTGAGTGTGTCAAACGACTGTCGCCAGTGGAAAAACAAATGAGCTACGGCTAAATCGTTCCTGGTACGTCCTTTACGTTTTTTTGCCTACTGGTCAAGTGTCTCATAGTACGGTTTAACGTGTACAGGAGGGGCGCTGCAGACTAGAGTTTTTGACTTGATCAAAAACGTTTATCCCGCTGTGACTTCCCTACCTGTCACCATGTTTGAAACTTTAGAGGATTTTACGAAAACAATTAATGGCAAAATAAAGCCTGATCAGTTGACAGCTCATTTGGGTGGCTCGGAAAATCACAAACCGGTGAAAGCATTCGAGGGTCCAAAATCTTAACAAAATTGCTACTTACACGCTGGAGAAAAAATAACACTAATACTTTATGAGTGATATTGTTCCCGCCAAATTTATTCAGTTTTTAAAATGTTCGAATCCTTTTTAGTAATAAATACGATGATTTTCATTATTCAAAGGATTTCAGTAACCTAAATTAATGGACATATTTCGTTTTCTTCATGTTTTCTTCCGCATACAATTTCAAAAATGGAAACATTTTTTTTGTCCCCATGAAATTAGTTGAAATATTTTATTCTCCCTGTAAAAAACATTTTGTTCTATAGATTTTTGTTTCACTTTTAAATAAAAAGTTAAAAGGCGGAGGAAAAGGGTTTTTTATGAGAAGGAAAAAATATTCTGTGGGAAAAAATGGAAATTAAAATTAATGTTAATGTACCAAAGGAGAAATCTGACGTACAAATAAATAAATTTTAATGTACAAACCGAAAAAAATGTAACGTACAAAATAATTAATGTAGGTACACTTCACGCAATTCATCTTGTCACCTCCAACAAAGACAAGGATAGAGCCGCGCTCTGGTGGGACTGTTTTTTTCTATCCTTGCATTTGTTTGAGAGGACAAAATGAATTGCGTGGATTGGACCTATACAGGTATAAAAAGTCTAAGGTAGAGGGAAATTATGAGTCCTAAATTTAACCAGCATAAACGCTTGCATCTTTTATTTTGGATTTCCCAAAATGTAAACAAAGACCCCTCGAGTTAAAAAAGGCCAATTCATGGGGAAAAGCCCTCAAGAAATGGTCAAGGGATTTTGAATTTTCTAAGATTTTAATAAATTTAAGCTTAAGGCTCCCATTTGCTAGGGAATTAGTTGATGGGATTTTGGGACTTGAAAATTTTAACTTTAGTTTTACTACCATTTGAAGTGGTCCCATGTTTTGACTCTTTGTTAAAATCAAATAAAATGTTTTGTATTTTATTCTCAATTTTAATTGTCTCTACTTTAGTCTCAGGTAAAAATAATTAAATTAACTTAAATTAATTAATTATTTAAATTAACATTCTTTCTACATTAAAGGACAAGAAGAAGGAGCCAGTTTGGTCTCGTCAGGTGATTTAATTAAAATTTTAAATTAATATTTCATTAAAATACAAAAAAATTCATTTAATCTAATTCTCTTTAATTTAGAAGATCAACTCCACAAACAAGATGGCTCCTGTTCCCGCCTAAAATTAGAAAACTTGGATCCCTCAAAATTTATTTACACGTGTACATTCCCCAGTCGACCCTTAGAGGGCCAAGTAGAAAATTGTGGGGATCGCAATTGGGTCGAAAAAAACACTCAAGCATTCTTTCGTTGCCGCCCTCCATTCAAATCACGACGGCGGGGTTTTGGAGATTTAAATTCATGGATTTGTCAACAAGGGACTTGGTCACGTGTTCATGGTCAGGGTTCATCCAAACTTGTTTGTTATCAAGTCCCACCAGGTCAACGGACAACTGTAGCCCCAAGCCAAGAGCCAGTGATATTGACCCCAGTTCAACGCCCTCTAGCAAAAGAGCCAATCCCAGTGACTCGTGTTGAACGCCCTCTTGTAAAAGAAGAAATAAAATGCCCTCCACTTGGAAAAATATCTGTCGGGGTGGGACTTGAGTGTGTCACTAAATCAGAGGGGGTCACAGTGACCAACAGTTGTAACGTGTCAATGAGTGTTGGGTCAGAGGCAAAATATTTTTGTGAGGAATATTACGAGCCGACCTTTGGCCTCTCCAATTTTTTCCGAAAGTGTCGGGACGACGGGACATGGACCGGAAGTAGGGAACAATTTTATTGTGTGGTCCAATGTGGAACCTCTAATGCAATACGAACCCCCCTCATCACTAGAGGGACCCCTGCACTGAGAGGTCAATGGCCATGGGCTTCAGCGCTTTATTTAAAAATTGAGTCTACTTCCAATTTTGAATTTATTTGTGGTGGCTCCCTCATTTCTCCAACTGTTGTTGTTACAGCGGGTAAATTTAAAATTAAATAATAATTTTTAATTAATTTTTGACCTTTTTCTCTTATTAAATAAAATAAATAAATATCCAGGTCACTGTGTCACTCTTCCCAGTACAAATGTGGCCCGGAAAGCAAGTGACTTTCAAATTTATTTTGGCAAAGATTTCCTCAATGTTGTCGATGAATTTGTTCAGGTAACCAAAACTAAATTGACCATGTGGCCTCAATTTTAGCTAATTGTAATTAATAGTTTTTATGACATTTAAATTATTTCAGAAAAGAAACATTAAAAAAGTAATCCTGCATCCGTCTTACAGTTTCGTTGGGTATGATTCAGACTTGGCGCTCTTAATTTTGGATAAACCAATCAAATTGACTTTTTTTGTCCAACCCATTTGCTGGCCTCAAACTATCGACTCGACAGAAGAAGAATTTCAATTGGCTGAGAATTCCTTGGGAACGGTAAATTAAATTAGGGGTCATTCTCATTTTTCAATTTAAAAAAATAAAATTATTCCACCATTTTAAAATTACAGGTGGCGGGTTTTGGTAGAGATGAAACTGGCAACGTTGCCACAAAATTGCAAGTGACAAATCTACCCATTGTGGGTCGGTCCAAATGTCAAGAAAATGTACAGGATCTTTTAGGGACTTCCATACAAATGAGGTCAACCACCTACTGTGCAGGATTTGGAAATGGTAATTTAAAAATTGGGAATATTGCCAGGAATGTTTCGCTAATGTAAAATTTCTTTTATGATTTTAAAGGCACAAATGTATGCTACGGGGACAGGCAAGAAAAGCATTTTAACTTTCTCCACAATTTTTTTTACTATTTAAATAATAATATTTTCTTAATTTTGTACAGGGTGATCAACAATGGAAGTCCATTTTCATTATTGATCACCCTGTACAAATGCCAGGAGAAAGCTTTAAAAAAATATTTAAACTATAATTAAATTATTTTTAGTGGGTCTGGGATGTATTTCCCTTCAAGGGTTCAGGGAAGGGCCAACAAGTGGTACATTCAAGGGGTGGTGAGTGTGGGCATTCCCGGGGCTGATAATAATTGTGAC
The DNA here is from genome assembly GCA_034700945.1 of Arrhopalites spinosus. Taxonomy (NCBI): domain Eukaryota; kingdom Metazoa; phylum Arthropoda; class Collembola; order Symphypleona; family Arrhopalitidae; genus Arrhopalites; species Arrhopalites spinosus. The sequence continues at coordinate 8,991 of JAQIVZ010002673.1, read as the reverse complement.
CCTACAAAATATTCATTTTTTACCCGCCTTGGCCGCTACGCTGACTGGCTTGTCAAGACCTTGTCCATTGAAGAAAACTAATAATTAGTTTTAATATTAAACTAATTATTATTTTAATATTTTGACTATCTTAATTTCAATTAAAAATTTGTAATTTAATTATTATGATCTCGATTGACTTTGTATCTTCATTTTAAATGGAGCATTTTACACAATAAATAATAATAAATTTTTCATTTAATTAAGTCATCGAGATCAACATTCTGGCTAAATTTTTGGTTTACTTTTGAGTTTGACGTCATTTTTACAAGTTTAGTTTTAATTGTGACTCACATTCTAATGATAATTTTAATTATCATCAGAATTAAATCTCCAGCGTTTTTTACATCAGTATTGTGGTTGTGTACAAAAATGAAACATATTTAGCATTTAGAGGCGTATCCACCCGTGTTTGCATAGTAGACACCCTTAATTTTTTTGAGGTGCAAATCTTTTTGCAAATATTTTCAATGACCTGTGCAGCTTTTTTTGCACTATTCACAATTAAACACATCAATCATATTTTGTATGTCAAATTGATAAAGTTTAAATTGTGAATTAATTCAACGTTACAATAATTTTCCTCAAATAATTGACGTCAAGTTCTAGGGATCTAAACTCAGAAAAAATTAGATAAAAGCGATAAAATTGGCCTTGGAATTAAATCACAATTAAATTTTAATTAAATCATTTTGTATATAAAATCACACAAATTAATTGGCGCATTTATTCCTTAATTAAATTTTATTAAAATGGCCAAACTTGCCATCTTTTTGTTTCTTCTCGAAATTCTTGTCGTTAGTTTTGGTGAGTGCAAAGTGTCGAATAGAAAATAATTGATTTAATTATAATTACATTTACAATTATTTTTTCTAGCCTTTCCGCGCTATCCTTTACACCAAAACTCCGAATCGGGGCCACCCTTTGTTCTAATTGTCGGCGGAACAGAAGCCATGCTGGGTTCTGTACCATTTCAAATTTCCATTCAAGTCAAAGATTATGGTCACAATTGCGGTGGGTCAATTCTTAACCCAACTGTTATTTTGACAGCGGCTCATTGTGTTGATGGTATGTTTTTTTAGGCGCGCGCATTTTAAAAAACTGGTGGCTTTTTTTGTCCATAGCGCGCACAAGAAAAATCTTTCATAGCTGCTTACATGTAAATTTGGTGAATCAATTTGACCCAAATAATTTCAAATTTAGGCGCCGGACCCTCAGAATTAACAGTACTAGCTGGTGTGCATAATGTAAAAGCGCCAGAGGCGACTGCGCAGTCCGCGACAATATCAAAAATAATTATACACGAAGGATATGAACATCAAGATGGAAGTCCTAATGACATTGCGCTCATAATTTTGGAAACGCCATTAATCTTAGCGGATAATTTACACACTAGCGCCATTGAATTGGCGGAATTTTCAGCCACTGGTATGGCCACCGTCACTGGATGGGGTTTGCTGGAGTTTGGTGGAGAATTCCCGGACAAACTTCAAACGGTTGACATTCCCATCGTCTCAGACAGTGACTGGTACAATTTTCTGGTGTGAAACAAAATGTTTTGGCACTCATTTCAAATTTTTTATTTAGCCGCGAAGCATACGGTGACGCCATTGTTGACTCAATGCTCTGCGCTGGTTATCCACAAGGCGGGAAGGATTCATGCTCAGCTGATTCTGGTGGGCCTTTGGTGGTAACAGAAAATGGAAAAAAGATTCAAGTTGGAGTGGTAAGCTGGGGTAATGGATGCGCTGAACCAGGTAAATATTCAAAGTATTTTTCGCGCACAGCGCACAGCATGGATAATTTTTCAACATACAAAATAAATGCTCCAAATTTTTGTAGGTTATCCAGGAGTCTACACTGAAGTTTCTGCTTTTATTGACTGGATTGAGAATAATATATAAAATTTTATGTCAATTAAGCGCCTTATTTAAAATTGTGCAATTTTTTAAATAATAAAACTTTCTTTTAAAAAATAAATTATTATATAATATAATAAATATTATTTACTTGTCTCATTTTGGTCTTTCGATTTGGCTATAAAATCTCGATCGACTTTGCTCAAATTTTTCAGGTGTTAATTTTTCCGACCTTCAATATTTGTGTTTTGGCCGTCATGTTTTAATTTTTTTGCCGTCGAAAAATAATTTTAATATCCTTTAATTTTTTTCGCCATAATGCAGTAACGTTTAACCTTTCTGTTAAAAACACATTTATTATGCAAAAAATGATAAAATTTAAAAAGATCATGAATTAAGCCGTAGGGTATCGCCATTCTAGTTATGAAATCAAAATATGAAAGGAAGCCATTTTATTGATAATGATATTTATAAAAAACGAAGGCCCATATAGTTTTCTAAAACATTAGCATAAACGACATGGCAAGTCAATGATTTCGTGCCCTTGATGGCTACCAGTTGAAGTTAGAAGATTTAAATTTTTAGTGAAATTTAAAAATGGTGCAAGAACGTGATGGAAAATTACAAACATTGGCGGACTGCGCCACCAGACACATAAAAAAGTTGAATGACATTTAGAAAGTCTTTAATGCGTAGTTTAATAAATAAATTGGAGTATAAAACCTACGACAACTGAAAAATAGTTAAGACATTCTGAACGCAACTCTCCACAAAAATATTTTGTCTCAGCCACGTTTACTTTTAAATCAAGACTAAAATGAAATTATTTTGGTCTTCATTTCTACTCCTAACCATTCTCGTCATTTTGGGATTGGCCCACGTAAGAATCATTTGACCATTTACAAATAAGGCTACATAGTGACTAAAAAATAACGTTATTAAATTAAAATTTTATTTTGCACGCTAGGCCGGAGGAGGATCCGCCTCAGGAGCAGGAGCCGCAGGAAAGGCCGGAGGAGGAACAGGAGCCGCCGGAAGACCCGCAGGAGGATCCGGAGGCAAAAGTGCTTGAGCCGGAGAAGGAGCCGGAAAATAATTGACAACACGAAATGAAAAGAGTCAATGTAATTAAAAAGCGGACACCATTTTGATAAAATGATAAGACAATTTAGAAGGGAAAAAGAATGACCATAATTAACTACATTTTTAATAGAATATACATAACTAATAATACAATACATTTAAAAAAAGTATTATATTCCTACTGTTTTTTAATAAAAAAATGTCAACAGAATAATTTTCATTTTTTTGCTATTATTTTGGCATTCAAAACGTTGAAAAACATGAGAACATAATATATTGTTGAAAATGTAATTTATGTTAAACAATAATTATAATTTAGATTATTCTATATTAAGGACATCAATACCATTAAAAAAAGAATTTCAATCTACTGGAATTTCCCTGCCTTTCCAAAACCCGTCATATAATTTTTATTTGCAATTGAATCATTTTTGATTTCCATTGTCATATAAACATTTTACTAGAAAAATAAATTTTTTTACTGCAAAAATTGACAATATTGTCAATTTTGGTTGTTTGGGTTGTGTACACATTTTCATGTCACAACTTGTGACTCACAACTAAATACATGGTGGACCGGACCCCAAAAATGTATTTAACGACAATTTAATCTAAAATAAAATTTAAAATTTTTGGAAACTTTCCATCTTCAGACTTCATTTTTTGGGTTGTGATTAATTCATTGCTTTTAAAAAAAATCCCTCTCCCTCCAAAATAATTTAAATTCAAAAATTTTGATCTTTGCTGCTGTCCCTCTGGTTCAAAATTCGAAATGAAAATTCACAAAACTGGAGGTCGAAAGTCATGGGGACCATCGAGAAATGGGCCGCCCTCAAGGCGTAACCTCTCAAACTACCGTCCCTTACAGTCCCTCCCCCCACCAAATGACGAAATAATTAAAATGTCACCAGAGTTTGTTATGACAATGAGCAAATTAAAAAATCGAGCGCGCAATTTCAAACTAAAATGTAGAGCATTTCAAAATTGGTTAAAATGGCTCAAAAGTGAAATATCATGTAAAGGAATGGGAGCCATATTTAATTTTACATTTGCCATGTGGATAGTAGGCAACATAATCAAATATTTTTGGATGACCCCCTTGACCTTTAACATGAAAACAGGTTTAAGTGAAAAAGGGTCAACATTTAGGACAAGATATTGGACCATTATGGTGATCATTGTAATTTGTCGTTATATTTTTTTCTTGTGGACCATGACTCAGGTCAATTGGACTCTTGTCATGGCTCATGGTACTCCTACGGATTACATTTTGGCCATTATCATTACACTTTTTGGCTTGGCTTATTGCACATATGTTTTAAATTTTTTTTTAAAAATGGACTCGACCCATGTGGCCCTCAATCAAGTCCTCAAGATTCACTGGGAATTTTCAAGTAAAAATAAATTTTAAAAAAGTTGTGATAATATTTAAAATTTAAATTTACCTCCACAGGAGAAATGTGTAATGGCGTATACGCAATAGAGATGATGCCCTGGTTTTTGCCTTTACTTCAAAATTTATCCTTTTTTCTCATCATCATTGGTTTGTCATCCTTGGCTAGTTTTTGGTGGCTTTATTGGTACAAACTGCAAAGTTTTTTTCTCCTCCCCCACCAAATTTGCTCAATCTTCACCCCCACGCCCAATGAAAATTGTCCCATTGGCGTAAATATGATTTCCATTGTGGTCGATTTGGTGCTGGTCATCTTTTCGGGAGGTTCCATGATTATTTGTGGTGTCGTCTGTATCCTCCCTCTCATTGGTGTCGTTGTGGTCACGCTCATGTGGTACACGAAATAATTAACATGTATAATATTTTATCCTTGATTTTTTTTATTTATTTTTTTACAGTGAATTGCCAATGAGGATGAAAAAAATGTTAAAATTTCACAAACAAATTCAACTGGCGATTATTCTCCATTTACAATTTTTGAATCCATTTGTGATGACCACATTTGAAAATATTGGGACGGCCATTGTGGTTGTTGCAAATTGTGTGACCATTCGTGGCCATCTTTTCAAGTCAAATGCGCCAGCTTTGGGCATGTTCGCCATTTTCTTGTCTGCTGGTCTTATCGCTTTTTGCTACATTATCATAGAAATGTCCGCGCAATTTCATTCAGCTTCGAAGACATTTTTGAGGAGGGTGGCCCTTGAGGCTAAGATGAGGCGGAATAGGAAGGAATTACTTTGCATAATTAAGGGCTGTAGCCCTTTGGCTATTTGGGTGGCTAATTTTTATAGTTATGATGAAGAATCCGCCATTGAGTTTTTACATTGTGTTGTCACTAATTCTCTCAGTTATCTTCTCATGTTTTAATGCTATAGCCCACTATTTTAAGGGTTATAGCACAACTTGTGCTGCACAAGCCCTCAGTTAATTTTTTTGTGCAATGTCAAACAATTTTTAAAATGTTGTGGAATAAAGACTTTAGAATAGCATCATCACAATTAATTTTAATTGTATTGTCAATAATAATACATAAAATCATTTAGAAATGTTTAAATGTAAATAATATTAATGCTGCTAATTTTTCTGTCCATGAAAGGTCTCCTTTTGTCCATGAAAATTTAAATTAGAGATAATTTAGGGTACAAATGCATACATGGAATCCACATGATGATTTCATGTTAGATTGAAAATGTAAGTACTTTTAAATGGTTTTTGCATTTTAAATCAATCATGTGCGCCAGGTCTACGATAAAATAGAGTTTATAGTAGAGAAATTATTTTTTGGCCAAAAATGTTTTAATTGATTAATGATTATTTTTATGAGGCCACGCACAGGGGCCAAAGTGGAAAGATTTTAGAAAATCCATGAATTAAGTCGTAAGGTATCACCATTTTAATTATGAAATCAAAGAATAAAAAGAAGCCATTTTAATGATAATGACATTTATAAAAACGAAGGCCCATAGTTTTCTAGAACATTTGCATAAAAACATGGCGAGTCAAGGTTTTGTACCCTTGATGGCTCCAAGTTGAAGTTGGAAGATTTAAATTTTTAGTGAAATTTGAAAACGGTGCAAGAACGTGATGGAAAATTACAAACATTGGAGGACTGTGCCGCCGGACACATAAAAAAGTTGCATGACATTTGGAAAGTTTTTAATAGTTTTTAATGCGTAGTTTAGTAAATAAATGGGAGTATAAAGCCTACCACAATTTGAAAATAGTTAAGACATTCTAAACGCAACTCTCCACAAAATTATTTTGTCTCAGACGCATTTACTTTTAAATCAAGACTAAAATGAAATTATTTTCGTCTTCATTTCTACTCCTAACCATTCTCGTCATTTTGGGGATGGCCCAAGTAAGAATCATTTGACCATTTGCAAAAAAGTACTAGTGATTACAAAATAAAGAAATTTTATTTTGTACGCTAGGCCGGAGGATATGCAGGATCCGCCTCAGGGGTAGGAGGAGCCGGAAAAGCTGGAGGACCCGGAGGAGCTGGAGCCTCATAATCTTGAGCCGGAAAAAAGGTGGAGTTGGGAAATAGTTGACACGTGGCTGCATAATATTCCGGGTCTCACAAAGGACCTTTGGCGGAGATAATTTTCTTAACCATTACGGTATACGACGGAGAAATATTTTGTCCCATTTACGTAATGCTTAAGCTTTGTGACTTTTTGACGGAGATTTTTGGGTCTTGGAATATTATGCAGCCACGAGTTGACAACACGAAATGAAGACTGTCAATTTAGTTAAAAGGCGGACATTTTTATAAAATGATAAGACCATTTATAAGAGAAAAAGAAAGACCAGATTTAATTACATTTTTAATTGATAATGAAATATAAATAACTATAATACAATTCATTAAAAAAAGTATTCTATTCCTATTATTTTTTAATAAAAAAAATGTCAACACAATAATTTTCGTTTTTTTGCTATTATTTTGGCAGCCATTTTGCTCAATCTTCACCACCACCCCCAATGAAAATTGTCCCATTGGCTTAACTATGATTTCCATTGTGGTCGAATTGGTGGTGGAGTGGTGGCCATCTTTTGGGGAGGTGCCATGATTATTTGTGGTGTCGTCTGATGATGAAGAATCCGCCATTGAATTTTTACACTATGTCAGTGACAACTTGTCACTAATTCTTTCAGCTATCTTTTCATGTCTTAATGCCTATGCTATAGCCCATAATTTTGTCGGCTATAGCACACGAGCCCGCAATTATATTTTTTTTATGTCAAATAATTTGTAAAATGTTGTCGATTAAAAACTTTAGATTTTAGAATAGCAGCATCATCACAATTAATTTTAATTGTATTGCCAATAAGAATACATAAAATAATCTAGAATTATTTAAATGAAAATATTATTAATGCCTAATGAAAATTTATTTACTAATGTTTTTGCAAGCTTGAATCATGCACAAAAATTAATTCGTTGTTGGATTTTAAATGTGTATTTTTTAATTGGGAATAAACTTGATGGCCATAGTGGCAAGAATAGAAACCAAAGGGAAAATAAGAGTGGCGGTTAAATTAAATTTTACCGCCGCCATGGCTCCGTTACATTCGTCTTGGTCACTACAGAGGAGACAAGAGGTCACGCGCGTGACGGACTGACCTCCCACAGTCATGACAGTGAGAGCATTGTCACTGGAACCATAGTCAGCAATGTGGTCACAACTGATGGACTCTTGGCGCGGGAAAAATGTTGAGAGGTCACTTTGAACCCATGGACGGAATGCGCGCCTCAATACAAAAGAGTGACCTCCACTCGTCATCCCTTCTACTTTTAGGCATGCCACACCCCCTATTTTAAATTTTGATTTTTTAATTTTTAACTATAGTTAAATTAGTTAATAAAATGTGAGGGTCTTACATTCAAAACGAATGGCGGGAGAATGGGAGTGGACATTGTTGACACATTCAGGATTAAATTCTTGGCCAGTCCCTCCCTCTATGTGAGCACATTGGAAGCATTGAATCCCTGACAAATTAAATTAAAATTTTAATTTAAATAATCAATAGAAATTTTATTATTTAATTAAAATAAATTAGTAATTTAATTTAAAATTACAAACCTTTCACAGGGGAGACAGTGATGGAGAGAAAGACGAGAATTCCAAAAATAATTAATTTTTCAAACATTTTCAAGTTAAAATTAATTTAATATTGTGTAGCTGCAGTTAAAACTAAACTAGATTAACTTGTGAGAGGTAGAAGTAGACTAAATGGGATTGAGATTAAGAAAATTAATTTATTTCAAAGAAATCCTTAAACTTGTCCAAAAACCCCGTCAATTCAAGGTCAATTTTTTTTTAATATTTCCTCAATTGACACGGAGGTCATAATTAATTGGAATTTTAAGTTAATTATTCAAATTATACCAAACATACTACGCAATAGTGTTGCCATAATTAGTACCTGAGGAATGACACTCAATTTTTTGACTGTCAAGGTGTGACGCAATGAAGAGGAAGAAGAGGGAAGATGAAGAAAAGAACGGAAATCCCAATTGAATGAATTTTTAATTTTGATTCTCTTCCTCATTAATTTAATTGTCATCATAACTTCATATTTTTTATTTAAAAACTTTTCTTACATCACTTTAATGCCCGCCGGCCACCACCATTCGAAAAAATGGAGTCACTGGAGTATGAACACAATTGAGACCATAAATTCCTGTCATTTTATTTTTAAAAAATTAATTTTCTCAAAAGAACTTTAACCAAGACTTAACTAGTTTGAAAAACAAAAATAAAATATTTATTTTTAACCACTCCATATATTTGTTGTTAATTTAAGGGGAAAATATAGGTTCTGGGTCAATTGACCTAAAACCAAAAGACCTAAACCCATCAGACCTAAAGACATAATCCCTAATGCCAAAAACCCTAAGGACCAAAAGACCTAAAGAAAAAAGACCTAAAGAAATAATCCCTAAACCCAAAATCCCTAAGGAACAAAGGACCTAAGAGACAAAATCCCTAATGCCAAAAGCCCTAATGGACAAAATCCCTAGAGAAAAAAATTCCGAAACCTTTATAC
>JAQIVZ010002672.1:0-18955 GCA_034700945.1 Arrhopalites spinosus | reverse complement strand
TACTTCTCATAAGCCCCTACCCTTCGACCTGATTTGATTAATAAGCGCCTAGGGCCTTATTGGAGGTTTTACAGTATTGAAATTTTGACAGTAATCCATCGTAAAGTACCCAACGTTTCTCATAAGGAAAAATTGAAATAAAATGGCCAGTGGTCGCCAGAGTTGCTGAAAACAGTTTGTAGGAGTTCTTGAGAATTTTTATTGGTTTGGGAACATCTTGCAGGCTGGTTTGATTTTGAAGATAAAACACGACGAACGGAAGTGATTCGTCTGTCAATGGTTGGAGTGTACGTCTGGCTCCCAGTGTGCATTGTGGATACTCGCGACAACGAAATTCTCTGTCAGCTCTGGCCCCATTAATAAAATGGAGCAACTCTCTGATGGTGGATTTTTCGAATTGACAAATGCTTACAATGTCTTCTGCTAATTTTCCATGCACTGCACATTCAAGAATTTCTCCATGGGATGTTAGAAGGGAAATAATTGATGTGACAAAGGAGGAGTCGGGGTCTCCCCAGCAATCATTTACTTGAGGCTTGCGTAGTAAAGTCCTTCCTAGGACATTGGAAATCCATTTTGACTTTGCCTTATTAAAATGATGCAATGGAATAAACTCATGGCAGGCAACAATTTTTTTTTGCTAAAGGTGAAATATTATTCTCAAAGAAAGTTTTGATTAATGGAAAAAATTCAAACATTGCTGTCATAGTCATCAGTCCGTTGTCAATTGGACACGTGTTTGGGAATTCGAAGTCGAAGTTTTTCTCATTTACATGTGAGCCCCAAGGAATAAATGGCAAATCCGAAAAAATACCCAAAATTCCAGATGGCGCTGCCACCATCTCCCCTTCTCTTCTCCAAAACTCGAATATTTTGTAGGACTCTAATTCTTGGTAACTCTTTTTTTCAAAGGTTGAGCGACTTCGTTCGGAGAGTTTTCGTTTCCCTTGGTGGTTTTTTTTATTTAAGGGAATTTGAATTTTCAGTTCGGAATTTTTTTCGTTTCAATTTTTTTTCCATTGTCTTTTAAATATTTCAATATGTCCAGTTCAAATCCATTGGAACAACCTAGAGGAAATGAAAAACCAATGAATGCACAAGTTACTGAATCCAGTTATTTAAGTTTCATTTGATTCTAATACCAAGTAAAATTACCTTCTATCATTTTACGTGACGACTCAATGTATCGGCCAACTTTCTGTGGACCATCTTTTCCATGTTCTTCATGTTTTATAATTCTGTTCCACACTTCAACCGGATTATTGTGGTCTTCCTCATGAGTGTCTTGATTCAAACCAAACATAATATGCGGGATCAGAGGGGCATAGTGGAGAACAGTTTCCAAAAGGTAATCCACAAATTCTACACTTTGAAATGAATTTGGATTTTGGGGCACCACTAGACTTGACAGGCCTTCAGCTTGAACAGGTATGCTTTCATGTTGGTATTCCGACACCAATTTATGGAAGAAATATTCAAATCCACTATCTTTATAAATTATTCTGCCAGGGAATGATTGTGGAATTTCCAGGTCCAGCCACAAAGAAGAATTCGTCTCTGCTATTAAAAAAAATTGAATTTAAAAATTAAAAATATGTACTCATATTGCCATGAACACAATTAACTGCAGCTTCAAAAATAAATTCGAATAAGAATATTCACAATTGCCTTGGTTGTATGGTTTTTTCGAAAATTCAATAATCTTGTCGACATTTCCAATATTGCTGGTTGGAAGGCACAACGAAAAAAGGAAACGAAGTCGATAAACAAGAGAATTCATACTTCGAGATAAAATTAGTCCCATCAAAATATCCCGAAGGATTTATATTCCATGGAGTCTTGTGCAAAATTTTTTTTCAGCTTTTTCTCTAGTGTCTTCATAATATGAATTCTGCAGACATGAAAATTTAATTTGGACGGTGATTTTCTACCGCACACAATTTCCCAGCAATCATTTAAATAATCGAAAATTTCACGATGAGCAAAACATCTAACTGCAGCATTTAACAATGCAAGAGAAAAATCTGTTTCAATGCGCGTGAATAGATGTCCTCCTGACCTGACATTTTCGTGAACAAGGGCACTGTAAAAAATTCAAACATTGCAATTACTTTATTTTTCAATTGTATGCATTTTGTTGATGGATTTTAAAATAATTTTGAAACTTACACACTGTGCCAATAATTAAGAGCGGTGGGGATTGAATTAGTCTTGCTCTGCGGCAATAAATTCCATCAATGCCAATGGAGGGCTTTTGTCCAATGGACTAGTGACGGCCACAGAATAGACATACAATGGGCCAGTGCCATAACACTTGGGGAATTTCTGAATCAAACTGCCTGTTGCATCCAAATGGGCCACACAATGGGTAAAATATTTTCGGATAAGGCTGAGGATTTGAAGTTGGCGGTCTGAGAAAAATACAACTTGAAATGGAGTGGCTACTGGCTGACGAATGAAAAATTTTTTCTGTTCGTTGTATTTTTTCATTCTTTCTACCACGTCATAATAGGAGTCATCTGCCAGGTTATCTTCTTGAAGTACCTATAAGGTCAAGATTGTAAAAGGTCGAAATATTCAAGAATGCTGAAATCAAAATTTTTGAACTCACAATATTTTTATACCTCATGGCGAGCCTTTCTTATTTTTTGCCGATTTGGAACTCCACTAGTGTTGCCCAATATTCATGTCAGCTGTTCCATGAATTTCTGTTGTGACTGCTCCAGCCTTACGATATTTAAATTGATGATGTTTTAAACTCTGTCTTTCTGCAAACTGTAGCTTATTTGAATGAAACACCCCCTTTTCATGACGAAATTCTCCAATTGCACTAAAAAATTAAAAATTCATGTAATATTTTTTATCGCTGATGAATCGGAGTATGTACAAACGCTGTGTGGATGAAATCGAATTAAAGAAGGCACACTTACGTCACAATCACATAGACGGAAGAATTTGCTAGTGGCTTTTTGCACGATAATTTAAACATTATACATGAGTCATGAGCACAATACCCCATTCCATTAAAATACGATTCTCCGGGTTTACAGTTTAGATGTAAAGATTGTCGTTTTATATTGAACACACAATATGGGTTGAACGTTCTAAAATATTTTCGAAACATGTCAGTCCAGCCTTTTATAAGCCCACACCATTTTGGTTTCCTTTGATTAGCACACCCTGGCTCAGGTAAATATAAGTTCCAATCTTGCTCCAATATTTCTATAGTGAACTTCTTTGACACATCCAGAATGTGAAAATCCTTCTCCTTGAAACCAAATTAAGAATGAAAATTAAACAAATTTGACAAAAAGGAAATGAGAACAATATTAACATGAATAAGTAATTGGGATGGTACCTCATGTAACAATTCGTCGGTTTGACCGAGATCCTTTATTTTATTCTGTTCCCATGGTTGACCAAATCGACTTTCAAGATTTCCCGAACTCACATCTTTAAGTGCTTTTATTGGTGATGAGCGTGCTCCCGTTGACTTTGCCTCATCAAAGGGAGCACGCGATTGGTCTTTGACTTTTTGTGCTCATCACCAATAAAAGCAGGCAAGGAAAAGTAAGCAAAATATTAGCGCCATTTTATATTTGGGGTCAATTGTAGGTTGGGGGTGTCATTGGGACTCATAATCTTGACTTGGGTTGGTTTCTATCCCGTGGGATAGAAAAGTGACAAAATCTATCCCACGATAGAATGAATCCCGCGCTATTTCTACCCTCATTTTGCTTCATACGGTCGTCATTTTGTAGAAAATGGCTGCCAGCTGCCGCCAGGAAACCATTTCATCAAAAATATGCCCGTGAGATATAATGGGATAGTGGGATATAATGGGATAGATTTTGTCAACACCCTAAAATAATTTTAAGCCTCACCGTGGGTGGAATTTCTGCCATTTTGCCGAACCTAGTTCGGAGGCAAAAAATTATTTTAACATTACGTTAAATGAGGAGGCAAAAATTTTCTTCCATTTACGTAATGGTTAGGATTCAGAGGCAAATAAAAGTTCCTGGCAGAAATTCCACCCACGAGCCTCACTAAACTTTTACTTTGAATTTGACTGCTGATTGTGTCTGGTCATGGGTGTCACTGTATACCCCCCGGACAAGTCAAAAGTTAAAAATAGTCAATAGAGCAAAAGGATTTCGAAATTAAATTTTTATTCCTTTTAATTGCGGACTTTCCAGTCCGAAATCACATGACATTTATATTTTTTAATGTCATGTTAAAACATTAAAATTATTGTGAGGAGTGCCTATAATTGAAATTAAAATTATAATTAAATTATTTAATTACAGTTTTGAAAAAATCCATTTCCACACATTTCACCGCTGATCGCACTAGTCATTACTCTTATAGTCTCGGCGGATCGTTAATATTAGTTAACTACAGGTCCACTCGATTATAGACTATAATTTATAGTTATATGACTTGTTACTTATCACAATTAAAATATTTTTTTGTCTCAAAACGTGTCAATGTTTGATGAAATATTTTTCATTTGACTGGGACTTTACCAAAAAGTGTTGAAACTACTGGCCAAAATATTTTAGGTCTTGTTCTTGTTAATTTATCACAACATATTTTGTATAAAATAAATTAATTTAAAATATGATTTTAATATCTGGTAAATTATTGTTGCAAATTAAAAGAGGAGTCACGTGGGGTACTCGAATTCACGCTCATCCCTTTAGTTGGAATGACACCAAAAATAGCCCAGAAATTTCATTGACAAGAGGACAAAAAGCATGGGCACGTTTTAATAGTGTCTTGACAATCTCATACATTTTTTACGTCATCGTTCGTGGAATTCAGGTCGATTTAGACAAGGAAGCGAGTCCATTTCAAAAAATTGTGGCCCAATTTTTTATTGTTTTTGTGACCTTTTCTCTCATCTTTCACGGGGTCATGTCATTACAAGGAAAATCAATTGGCTTGTTTATATGTCAGTATATTGGTCTCTTCAAATATTTTGAAGGTAAGCGCACCTCGCACTTTAGTAGGTAAGTATGACCGCTGTAAACCATTTCTTGACCTTTATTGTAGGTCATGTCACTCAAGACCGGGACACTCTGAGGGAAGTAGAAGAGGAACCAAAATTGATCAAATTGGCTCATTTATTTTTGGATGGAATATTTTACTCAATTAATTTCACACCAATTGCCTTCATAGTGGCGGTAATTATGAAACCGGATGCTCAAGAATTTGTCACATCGCTGTTACCAAAAGAAGGTCAATTGAGGTCAATTTTATTTGTTTTTTGTATTCTATATCATGCCTATTTCATGATGATTTTTTCATGTCATGGAATATTCTGGGCGACAATTCTATTCGGATTTATGATGCCCGCTGTGACACTCATAAGGAAATTCGGGTAAGGCTATAATTTAAATTAAAGGTATGGCGGGAAAATAAAAACATGTTAAAAAATTTTAAATAATGAAATGTATTTATTTTTTACAGGTCAATTCCACCTAATAGACCAATTACATTGGAGATTTTGAGTGAAATGCACAATTTTTATAGAAAATTTCAGGTCATGCTCCTTACATTGAATCAGATCCTAGGTCAACTATTTTTACCAAGTGCAAAGGTCGTCATCATAATTTTCTTGGTTTATTGTGGTTTTGGTTGTGTGAGACTTCATGGGCATTTGGCTTTGTTTATGACTACCGCTGGAATTGCCGCTCTTGTGCCATTCATGATTGGAATGACCTACATGGCAGAATTTAATTCTGGGTCAAGGGTCATCCTCAATTTTTTTAAGAGTCCACAAGTTTATTCACGATTGGGACAAGAGGATCGGAAATGGTTGAAGGCTATGCCGGTATGGAAGGCTATGATTGGTTCGTGGTATTTTATTGACAAGTCAATTATTCTTACAGTGTGTAAAATTATCTTTGACAATACGGTCAGTTTCTTGATTGCTAATTCTTAGCTCAGAGGTCATTTTTGTCATTATAAATAATTTAAAATTTATTTTACAATTTTGCGTCACTCAATTTAATTTGTAAAAAATGACTCAATTAATTTTATTTTAAATACACTTTAATAATCAATAATCATAGAATAGATAAAATATTTAATTAAAGTAAGTTAATTGAGTCTTGGGTCACACGTCCATGTCATCAAATACAGAACCGAGAGCCTCAATAACGACGTCAACAACACGCTCCGCACATTTGAGTTGTCGGAGTAGTGTCGTGCGTCTATGAAAACGTGGGGATCTTTGAATTTACCGCCTTATTCTGGACAATTCTCGGCCACAATTGTTGAGTACGCACTCATAAGGAGGATCACGACCAATCCGGAAATAGTGACCAAAATCGTTGAGGGAGCTTCGTCGCACTCTTTCGACAGTGCGGTGATCTGTTCCATTTTCATTGCTTAGAATTTCAATGAGCGCGCCAATTTTCTGGGAAAATCTCTCAGTAGCGTTGTAAAGGTCAGTTAAATTACTTGGGGAGACACAAGAGGGCATTGGTTGACATGTGGCATTTCTATGAGTTGAAATGTCTACAAAAATAATTTAATGGCAACATAAATAATTTAATTAATTAATTTTTATTAATTAAAATTAATTACCAAAATCATTCTGGAATTCTTCGGCAGCTGCAAATGTCACCAAAGTCGCAATAAAAAGGAGAAAAATAATTGATAAATTAACTGTCTTCATTGTGCACAAATTAATTTTCTAAAATTATTGTCTAAAAACTGACAAATTAATTTACTACTAATTTTAATGATCTGGAAATGTAACTGATTTTGTTAATCATTTTGGCTTGGCTTTTATACTAAATGTGGCAGACTAATTTAATTAAAATAAAATTATCATTTCAGTTCAGTTCAATTGTAAATAAGTTAAAATAATAATATTGATTGTAATTTTAATTTATTTACATGACTTACAATAATTGTATTTAATTATTAAATATCAATTAGCAATTAATCATTTTATTGATTATCGGTGGCTTTATGACCCAAATTAGTTAATTAAATATAAAAATTAAATAAATAATTTTAATAGCTAAAGGCCTCTGTAGAGTTCACATGAAAACGTGAACACTACACCAATTTTATACTAAATTTTCAAATATTTCCATGGAAACATAGAAAGTTTAGTATAAAATTCGTGTAGTGTTCACGTTTTCATGTGAACTCTACAGAGGCCTTAACTCTACTAAAAATTAGTAAATAATTTCCTCCCTCTTGTTTGTTAGTTGACTGATACCATGAAGGAAATAAAATAAACCTACGATAATTAACTCAATTGGACCATTATCTTAGTTAAATAAAACTCCCATTTAACTACAATTAAAATAAATTGTATCTTGTCAACAATTGAAAAAACAGAAAAATTCACTTTTTATTTGTTGAAAACTTAAAGTTTGAAAAATTAATTTTAATTATTGCGTCCATTTATTGCTCCCGTGGCCGAGGGTTTTCGACTCCCTCCCCCTTCCGGTTTGGCACTGATAACCGCGTTAACTTTAGAACCACTTGTACTTGGAGAAGCCACGGTTGGCGGGAGTGGCGGGATATGAGGTCGTTTTAAATTCAATTTGGATGACGGTTTACTCGTGGGGATTGTTCCACGAGATGAATTTCGATAAATTTCTTGCACTTCGTTCAAATCCTTTGAATTTACTGCCATTGTCTTCTCTCCTTGTGCTTGTGAACTTTTCCGTACAGATGGGGACTCTTTAATTGTTGTTAAACTTGATTTTGGCGGGATCTTTGATTCGGACTCTAAAGTTAAATTTGAGCTTGTTTCTTTGTCTTTATTTGTCGTACTTTTAAAATCTTGTAAATTCAATCCACTTGATTTCTTTGCAATTTTTGAACTTCCCGTCAAATTATTACCACCAGCACCAAAGGCTCCTGCCACTGACTCTGTTTCACTCATTCTAATGGCGGCTTCAGTCTCCGTCATGTTGACAGCCATTGATTTACCTTGCGCCACATTTAAATTACTTGCCGAACCAGAACCAGCCACCTTGCCAATTGCTCTAGAATAACCCGCCAAACTCAAACGGGCTGGTTGGCTTGATCCTGATCCTTCCGGTGTGGGTGTAATAGGCACTGATGGAATGGTGACATTCAAATGGTCTGGTTGGGTTGACCCTGACCCTTCGGGTATTGATGGAGGTACTGATGAAACGGTGGCCATTTGAGAATTTGCTATGGTTTGAGCTCTTGACACTCCAGCTGAGAGGTCAGACAATTGAACTTTATTTTTACTTTTGTTGATACTTGGCGCCGCTGATGAAACCGCTGCTGAAGCTGCTGAAACTTGGGAAAGTTTTTGTGACCCACTAGGGAGCACTGTCATGTCACCAGCCCCACCGACATAGCCACTCTTTTGACAATTGCTAATTTTTGTGATGGTGTCCTCAATCAAACTTTTAAGTTCATTGACCTCTTCATTTAAAGTCTCCATGTCTTCAGAAGTCGCCGTACTTTTGGCTCCCAATTCGACTTTTGATCGGAAATATCGTTTAATTAAAACTTTAATCAAATTAAAATAAATCTCTTCCTTGTTTAATTTCTCTGATGACGTCAATTTTAAATCCTACAATCAAATAAAATATAATTTTAATGACTGACCCCTCTTGACCTCATTTAAATTTTAGAACTTACGTAATGGGAACAGGTAGCACAATTACAAGTACAGAAATATTTCCCGGGATTTTTTCGGGCCATTTTCATAGCCCGACAAAAATGTAACATATTCCATAAATTAGGGAACAAATTAAGCGGTGGGGGCAGCACATCAGCTCTTGAAAAGTAGACCCACATCTGTAATTAATTTACAATTAAAATTTTATTGTTTTTACAAAAAATTAATTAATTAATTAAACAAACTTGAGCCCGATGAAATTTCCAATTAATTTCATTTTCTTCGACAATTTGGCCAAAAGTATTTGACATGAAGGCGACGAGCATGGAACTGAATAAAATGGTGGGGCCAAAGAAGGCGTAAATACTAAACAAAAATTTGCCAGTCCATTCTGTCACATAATGCTCATAATTCAAAACGCCCCGCCCACTTTCTGTATTATTCACAGGAATCGTCAAAAGTTCACCCGAGTCGGCGCTCGCCATGCCAAATAAATTCCACATTAATTCATTAAAAGTTGTCAACTGATGCGTAAAAGTGTCTTTTTGCTCCTCCCCCGTGTCCTCATTGATCATTCCTTTATAGGGGGCGTACAGTATTGTGATTCCTGGAAAATATTTTAAAAATTAAATTCCCCGCTCAAAATTATTTTAGCATAATTAATTTCACAAATTTTTACCCAAAGTGAAGGAGGCAAGAGCGACAAAGAAAAAAATGATAAAATTCAAAATATTCGCACACATCTGCCCCAGAGCCACCTGGATAGGCCCAATGACACTGTGGAGTTGAATAAATCGTAAAAACCGCCCGCACGCCATGATTGTCCCAATTGTCAAAAAAGCATCGGCGATCAAAAGTGGATCATAGTACTCCCAATATTGTCTTGGAATTGGCTCCCTCTTGGGGAATCTGTCAGAACTCTAATAAATAATGAAATATCTGTCAGTTTCTAATTTCAAAATTGGCGGCCGACAAAAAAAACTTACTTGTCCTTGCATATAAAGATAGCCCCAGCAAGTAAAACAGCAAATGTAGGAGAAATGGTTGACAATATCAAACCAATTCCAAGGGACTCTAAAAAATATTTTAGGCGCGAAACAAAATTGTCGGGCAAGTGCTCGAATTTGACCCAATACGAAAATTACGAGAATTAGTTCGATATCTGTAAGAAAATAATTAAAATTAAAAAAATAAAAAATAATTATATCACAGGATTAAAATATTGTGACAATTTAAATTTCAAAAATTTAATTATGGCGCTCACATGTATTTGTAGGTTTTCTCTCGTTCGGTTGACCAAGTTCGAAAATGTGTTCGGTGACAGACAAACCAACAAAAATGATTTGAGAGATGCAAGCGTACATACATTTGCTAATTGGAGCTGACAACTTCCGGCCTTGGGCATTTCCTTGTTCAATCATGACAAATAAAAGGAAGAATGGGAACAAGAGGAGGCGGGTCAAAAAACTCCGCATTTTACGAGACGACGAATAATACCGCCAATCTTTCCAATCATTTCCCGCCCATTCCATGTACATGGTCCTCTGAGTGTGTGAGTGGGATACGAACTCACTTAATTTTAATTCCATGGCCATGTTCACACGAGGGTATCTGTCATGGTGGCCATGATACCCGTTTTGGCGTGATAATAATATTTCAAGCTCTCCCGCGTTTCGACACTGGGCTAAAAAAATTCAAAATTTAATTCAAAATTTTGTAAATTAAGTAAAGTATACATTTAATTAATTAACTTACAAAGTAATTGGACAGTAAAAACTTTTAATTTGCCAATCATCTCTTCGTACGCATTGTAATATTCTACTTCTCTTATTTTGACCTAAATTGAAAAAAACCGCCAATTATTAATTTAAAAAAATTAATTATGTGGGCCAAAATTGAATTACAAATTCCAATTCCTCGATTAATTTAAAGGCCTTCAAAATGGGATCATAGTGGGTGGCCGTATTAGCGTTGTAGCACAACATTTCAGGTGAGGCCATGGCCTGGTACTCGTGTAATCTTCGATAGTCCTCTTGAAGGTCCTCTGAGAGCCCTCTATTGGTGGTACAACAACAACACAAAAATCTTTGCAGTATACTCTCGTCCAACTTGACCCTTGTCCTCCGCTTCCTCTGGTCACTTGAACGAGCCTTAAACATGTAGGTCAACTTTGGATGGAATTGTTGACCGCTGGCGCCGAAAAGAGCGATGATGTCATAATTCCCTACAATGGCGGCGAGCATTAACGGCGTTAAATGAGGATCGAATTCACTATTCGGGTATTTGGGGAGGTCGGAGAGTTTTCGGGGTTTGATGTGGTCCCATATTTTTTGGGTGATTTCGAGATTGGATTCTTTGATGGAAAGGAGGAGAATGTCATAGAGAATGGGGGTCACATTGGGAATGTCATTGAGGAGGTAGTCCAGCATGACCTCGTCTTGACGACGTACAGCTGTGTGAAATATTGTGTCCCCCTGGACGGTTAATTTTAAATTTAATTTGAATTTAAATATTAAATTGTTGGCGACATGAGCTTTTAACTTACTTCAACATTAGAAAGAGTAGAAAGTTTATTAAATTGGTCGGGGCTCAATTGGTTCAGGTGGCCTTTGACTTGACTGAGTTGACCTGCACTGATGAGGTCAAACATATTTTCTTCTATGCAGGTCAAACTGCCTATGGGCCAACAGGTTGTCTGGAATATTTCCAGACTATAAGCAAAGTTAAATTAATTATTTTAGATTTTATTTTTATTTTAATTACATTTATAAATGGAGTCTTGGATGTTTTGCGAGTTTTGGGGTTGTGAGACTCGTCTGAGTCTGAGGAGCTGTACATTCTTGCATTTTGTCGGACACTGTTGATCCGACTTGCGGTGGGAATGTTTGTTGGACTCAATCTTGTTATTGAATAGGCGGGATTGTTTTCATGGGCGGTGGTGGATTGACGTCTTCTGGAGTTTGTTAACGCCATTTTTTTTAATTTTAATTAAGTTTTGATATTGCCATTAATTTTAACCATTTGTTTTTAGTTTAGGACACTAGGAAAACGAATTAAATGGTGAGAAAGTTGTAAAATGGGCGCGTTTTTATTTGAATTGTGGAGCCGCACTTTTATTTTTGAATGGCCATGATGAGGAGCCGGAGCGGAGCGGAGCTGAGAAGCGGGAAGATTTGAATTTAAAATTTTTGTTATTAAGAATGAGAAACGGGAACTTTCTATGGTGATTTAATGATAAGTTAAAATTAAATGAGTTTTCCCGATAATAATAATAATTTATCGCCAATAATTAGCCCAATTATTGGGTCCAAGAATGTAACGACTACTTATTGATTGCAGATTGAGGAATTGAATTAAGCGCCAAAATTAAAATTTTAAATCTTGAATAATTTTATTTGAGAACAAGAGGAGACATTTGAATTTTTGCAAGTTTCAACAGGAAGTTTTCTACCTCCACAGAGTTTCGTTTTGAAATTGATTGTCGTTTTGAAGATTATACTTTAGAGTTAAATTAAAGTTAAAGTTTATGAGGATAAATAAATTCAAGTCAAGTCTATAAATATTTGGCTAATTTAAATGTAAATTAATCTGTTAAACCTTTACTTATAGTTTGTCTATTGACTAATTTGCATTTAATTTATGAGATCACTTAATTCTATAGTTAATTCCACATGAGACGTCAGCATGTCAATACTGCAAATTAATTTAATGAATCAAATTTAAACCAAAATTTGGTCCAATTAGTTCAAAATTTCAGTATTAAAGTTTCATGAATTTAGTGCTTGTGCTTTTCCAGGTAAAATCTATCCCGTGATTTTTCAACGCTAGCCAATCATTTAAACTCAAAAATACTTGACACGGTCAAATACCTTTCACAGGGGCGGCGCTAGGCACAAGCAGAGCAAGCATTTGCTTGTACCTAAATTTTCAGACGTCATTTTTGACCGTTAAATGCTCCTTTGAACTTCAATTTGCCCTTTTTTGGAAAGAATAAATGCTTGGCCCTCATTTTTGGCTGGCGCCGCCACTGTCCTATCACGAGATGAAATATTAAAAAGCTATGAATTTTGTATGAAACTTTATTTTGAAACTTTGGCGCCTTGCTAAATTCCTTTGTCCCCATTTGGCTCAAAACTAGGCCATTAATACGACCTCCGGAGGCTCAGGGATCTGTTCAGAAATGACAAATTGGTTGAGAGTTACAAAAGGGATGTCTGTGTAGGCACAGTCATCACAAAGATAACTCCGAGAGATAGTGACATAGGTCAAAGTGCCCTTATTCTTATACAAAAAATCGTGTATGGGGTCATACACATCCTTCCTCAAGTAGCTGTCAAACACCCCAAAATGTTCAATATGGGGCATCTCCCAAGTCAAAACCCATGAGGACATGTGACATAATTGCGAATTAAATACTTGTAGACTCTTTACATTGTCCAACTGGACAATATTTAAAAATTCCCGCTCTCCCTTAAACTCTACTTGGCACAATTGATGTGCATCAATCGTCAAATTCGATACATTTCGAAATTTCTTCAACAAATATCTCAGCCATTCTCCTGTGACGGGGCCCATTATCTCCAAATTCTTGACTCGAGTCCCAACCTGGTCATCTGGAGAGGTCAGATTTGCTTGCTGGGGGTCAAACTCTTCCTTTAATTGGATGACGCTGATGGTGTCACAATCTTTGGGGATGTTTTGGAGATCAGAGAGTGACTGGATTTTGGCTGCAATGGCTTCTGGGTGTCGTCCAAGGATGACAAATTTATTGGTTTCATTTGATGATCGAAATTTGTGTTGAATCAAAGTCCAGTCAATGGAGGGTCTTGGCGGCTTTTTTGAATTTGGAACTGGGTCCTCTATTAGGTCTTCAGCTATTTCTGTCGCTAGAATTGTGGCGCAAAGGCTGATGATAAAGACGAGGATCAAAATGAGAACTGCTATGACATGTCGCAGGTTATAAATTCTACAGATAAAGTTATGCAGAATTTTAGTTTTGAATGGCGGGAATAATTTAAAATTAATATTTTCAACTTTACCTTTGTCTCATCAACAAATGAGACTGTTTCAACCCACATCCCCATCTCTTGTCTTGCCTGTACAAATGAGAAATCGTTAAAAAATATAAAAATACTGGAAAATTAGGCGCAGGATGTTTAAATAATTTGAAATTTTCAAACCTCTCGGACTTCAACAAAGAATCTTCAATACTGTAATCCCCAGAAGTTGTAGGAGAGCTACTTGAAAGCGAAGCCGCGCCGGGAAAAAAATCCACATATACTTTGCCGCCAAATTCCAAATTTTGACCATAAAACTTATTATTATTCGGTTTAGTTGGATTTCTATATAAAAAATTAATTGAGATTCATCAAAATTGTACTATTTTCTAGCAAGATATTAATTAAATAATGATTTTTAAATATAATATTCATAAATTGAACTCACAGTGGGGTCAAATCAACTTTTTTATGGACAGACACAGAAGGAAGAGGGAGGTCAAGACTCATTAAATGAGTACTTGCCATTCTGTGAACTTTTACTTGGTAATTAAAGTTAAATGACAAAATGTGTTAATTAATTGAGTTTGAAACGGTTATAAATGTTTAAAACGTTTGAATAGTCTCCCTTATCCAGCCACTTTTAAATCATTTGTGCAATCAACTTTTTTCTTCGTATTCGTTTCAATTTTCAATGATTCATCATTTTATTCACTTTTTTATCATGTCAAAATACTTATCAGTTAAATGATAACGTTCCTAGAATTTATTTAAATGAGGTCATCTCTATATCCTGTGACTCATGGGTCAAAATGGGAGTAAAGTACATTCATAATATTTAAATATTTAGTAAATATTATTTACTGTGAAATGTCTCGTGTTTGAACAAGCCCATGTTCTTGTTTATGAAAATCGGGAAATGGTCGTATTTTAAATGGACCCGCTTAAAATTGTCGTTGATATGCAAATAATTGCATGCTCCAAATATGTATCATTTCCTGTTAATTATTTGATTTATCATTTTGTAAATGTAATTCTAGTTAAACATAATTCAACGATGCAGTAGAATTGAAATTGTTTTTTTCTGGCAAAAATTGATTACAGAATTTAAATAAATAATTAAAACAATTCTCCATAAATGATTCCACTTGATGAGCAAGTGTCAAACTTGATTAAATTAATTTGGCAGGTTGTTTTTATTTTATTCAATTTTAAATTTGGCGGTTAAAATTATGATATTGACAAAAGCTTGACCTTTATTTGCCATGTGGTCTCACAGACTCAGGAAACTTTTTGGCATGACGAGCACAAACATGACACAAAACAGGAGGACCATCCGGAGTCAAATTGACCCCATGACCCTTAACTCCATGACCACTAGCGGAGTGATTGTGAGCGCATGTGGTGTGACCTTTTGGTCCAACGTTTAAATTTCCGTCCTTGTTCTCTGCTGTCCTGTTCAAAGTAATTGTGTAGTAGCCTCCAAATATTTTAATTGGGATTGTAAATTTAAATTAGAATCTAATTACCATTTTCTACTCTGTTTAGCCAAGGATGCATGAGTTGGAATGGAAACTCTTTGAACAATTGCTTTCTTTGTCATTGACCTTTTCTTCATTCTTTGACCTGACTCAGCTCCAACTGAACGACTTGATCTTATTGAATTTGTTGCTGATAGGGGAGCCAATGGGACAAAAGTTGTTAGGGAATTTACATAAATATTTCCATAATTAGTTGAGGTCATTGCATCCCCCAATGTTGACCTCATGACGGGGTGTCCATCTGTATTCACTACAAAATCGTGACCTGGGTCAGGTGATGTTGACTCGAGACTGTTGACATTTTTGACGTGTAAATATTTTTCTATTGATATTACTACCTCCTACAAAATTAAAATAATAAATCAAATTAAATTAATAACTAATTTAATTACAATTAAAATTAAAATTTTACCTTGCGACGAATAAGAGCCATAAAACAACCACTTGACGCTGAACTTGGTGGCATTTCCATAAAAGGCCCATTAAAATTTTGTTGAGCGTACGTATCAAGGACTTGACCCAATGTAATTAATTCCAATGAAATGTCTTTATAGAATCGAATGGGTCTTTTCTGTAAAATTTAATTAATTAATCAGATTTCTTAATTTAATATTAAACTAAATAGCTAACCTCATATAAAATCTCATTAAATATTTTAATTTTATGTTCATGAAATTCATTATGAAATTCCGTCAGAGCCCCATTGACCACGTCACTATTTTCAACTTGCAAGAGTGAACAAGTTGTATACAAGACCAACTTGGTTTGTGCGAAATTGAGCGCGTGTTTTAAAAATTTGGATTGACTTGAAGTGTATTTCAGTGCTGTGTCCTGACTTGTTTGAGTGTGTACAAATTTTGACAGGTGAACGAGAACATCTTCATCTAATTTACATCATCATTAAATTTAATTAAAATATTTAACATTTTTATGGTAACTATAATTAATTACCTCCACCCTCAGTACAAATATAAGAGACAGGATCCTTGAGAGCACTCCCAGAGGAAGGAGGATTAACCAAAATAGCACACGCATTCTTGACCCTTGGGTCACGAGGTGAGACAGTCATAAAATCATCCGTATGGAGTCGAACATTATGAAGTTGCATTTGTTTTTTAAAAAATTTAAATATTTCTTCCTGACGATTTGAAGGGACCCCAAAGGCAATTACGTTGAGAGGTGGTCGAGGAATAAATTTATTACTAATTGCTGTTGCCAAATCATCCCTAGCCGACATTTCTGTATTCCTTGACAACCATTTGGGAACAGATTCTTGTAAAAGACAAGCCAAATGAGCCACAGAACGACATGACCCACCATGGGTCACAATGATACAATCCGATTTTGATTCTTTTTTATTATTTGAAGTCTCCAATATATTTTCATACCATTCTTCTGGTTGTGGAATTAAAATGGGTATCCCCATAAATGTTCCATACATTGACCCCGATGTGGACTCTTGACTTGACCCACCAATTTGAAATAAATTGGCTGATGTTAATTTTCTATCACGATTTAAATTCTCTTTAAAAAATAATGCTTTCACCATCGCATAGACTGAGATACAAGCTGACTTATCCTGTTTTTAATTATTTTTTGTAATATCCAATTAATATTTAGTAATATCTCAGTTAATAATAATTATTATTATTTTAACGTACCTGAACAACTAAAAGACCATCACGGACAAGAGTTGAATTAAAAATAGTGTCCTTTCGACTTGAATGAAATCGAATTAAATCATTATGACTCACATCCACATAAAATGAATCTTCTTGAATTAAAATGTCATCTTCAAAATCTGATCTTTGTAATCCATTCTCATGTAGGGCTGCTAATACGAGTGGTAATCTACAATTAAATTATTATTATTAATTTAAATTAATTATCATGACAAGGTTTTACATCGTACTTTGCCTTCTTGAGGTTGACCCAAGCGTAAATTGGATTTTGATCAATGTGTTTTTGATGACGAAGATTTTCAGGTAATAAATGATTTACTGTGGTTGCTTGATACTGTATTCGAAGTCTTGCTAGGTGGGCCATGATTTTTGTTCGAACACCGAGAACAGCTTGTTGAAGTAGAGCAAATCTTCGGGATAGAATTGGATCATCACGATGGACTTGAAATTCTCTTTCAAATAGATCGTAAAGGACTACTAGAACATCTTCATTATTTTCTTTTTTGTACTATTTTATTTTATTATTTAATTAATTATTTTCGTATTATCTTTTTTTATTGTAAAAATTAAAACTCACATTTGGATTTCTCTTGTAAAATTCACTAGCATCCAATGCTTGATTTAAGAAGGAGGCATCTATCAATAACAGTTAATTATTATTAAATTAATTATTTATTAAAGAATTTATTGAAATTACATTTCAAGATTGAGACGGTCAGTTCATAGGTCAAGATTCGGTCTTCGTCACTGGCAAAGAGAGGTCGTAATAATTTCTTTTTTGGATTTCGTAGAGCTCGTATGACCTGACATGCTTTTCCAAAATGTTTTGAATCGAATCGAGACTTGACTGCTGTTGACTTGGCCCAGTCTGACCCTTCAAGAACGTCCCTTTCTTCCGTGTCAATATCATTCTCGTCTTCACCCTTTTTGAACAATGGACTAGTTTTTTATGTTTGACCTTGATTTTTTTTAATTTTTATTAATTTTGTGTACCTCATTCAAACCAAGATAATAATTTGGAGATGAGACCATCCTTTAGTGTCTCTTGACCTTTGTCCTCATTAATAATTATTTTGGGTGTCTTTGGGAGAATTAGGCTACGGTTTTTTTTGATGAAATTGTATTATGACATTTAGCGTCTAATTGCGAATGAGGGGACTTAATTAAAATTAATGTCTCAAGATATTTAATTATAATTGTAATTAATTATGAAACAAATTAAAAAATATTATTTTGTAACCTATATTAGAGATCAGTAGTAGCAGACAAAGATAAAATAATTATTTTCAAAATAAAACTTTTTTGAAAATTACAAACTTTTTTTTTGAACCAATGGCCACGGAAACGAGTACACAAAAATTTTAACTGAAATGTGATTTTTTTGTTCTGACGCGAATATTAAATTTTAAATGTACAATTAGTTTATGAAAATTATTAAACTTTTTCAGAGACAAGAAGTGAATTGGAAAGAGGAAGGTCAATGATCTGACATGGAGTAGAATAAAATGAAAATAGATTATTGTAGATTTATGACAAAGGTCATCCATTACATTATATATTCAACATTTAAGTTAAAGGCACGTATACTACATAGTAAAGTTCATTTTGTCATAATAATAATGGTTGGCTTTCAATATCATCAGTGAGGTAATTAATTTGTGTAAATAATAAATAAATGAATGAGTATTGGGTTATTTCAGCGTAAAATCCCAAATGGAGGGAGGGATCAAGTCACAGAATGACTTGAAACTTTTTACACATAAACATTGACTAATTATGTATCAATCCAATGAGACTAGTAATTCATTTTTTGGTAGTGTAGAAATGTTTCAAAAAATTTTTGAAAAATAATTGTTTGATTTTTGATGAAAACAAATGAATTCACAAATATCAAATTACACAATATATTTGAAGCAACCAAGTTTATTTATGTTACTTATGTTGATGGGCTCTTGTTTGCACTCTATCTTGTAATTTTTGGTTTCGTAATTTCCCAAAATTTTGAAAAAACACATCAAAATAGACTCTTAATTTTTAGCATGAAATTCTTTTATTCATTAAGTTGAGTGCTAATTTAATTCTCATTTAATATTTGTTCCAATTATT
>JAQIVZ010002671.1:0-18957 GCA_034700945.1 Arrhopalites spinosus | reverse complement strand
GGACACTTTTTGGAGGGGAACAAAGTGGCTATAGTCGATTTTGGATTCGTTCGATACATGTGACGAGTGTCCATTGTTAGCTGGTCTTGTGGGGAGACAATTTAATGGGAGTTTGGCAAGGATAACTGGGCTCGATCCAAGTCGACCATGTTACAGAGCATTGGATCCAGGAGTGCGCGCCAGAATTTGAAAGGGGGATGCTCAATTTGTTGATATTGTTCATACAGGTAATTTTAGTTAAATACAATTTAACGAATGATTTCAAGTGGCGCGTTTTTTGAATTGAATTTGAAGATGGCAGTACCGACAGCGCATCCAATTTTGATCAAGGATTACTAGAACCGCTTGGGGATGCAGATTATTATGCTAATGATGGAATTCGAAATCAACCTGGCTGTGGTGGTCGACATTCTTATATTCCTAATCCAGGAGGTTAATTAAATTTAAATTATTTTTAATTATTTAAATTTTTAACTGGTTTTTTGGTGTAGACAGTTGCAGTCACGAGAGGGCGTATTTGTTATTTATTGAATCCATTTTAAATCCAAATGCTTTCCCTGCTCAAGCTTGTACAAGTTCAAACGAATTTAAAAGTGGAAATTGTGATAATCAAAATGGGAGGGTTATGGGTCATTTGACACCGTAAGTAGTAAGTTTAAAATTTGCGGGTTTTTTAAAATCAAAGATGATTTAAATTGTAAACTTAATTTTAAATGGACCTTTAATGTTTTTTTTGAAGGGACGGAAATCTTTTTTATTTCCGGGCACGTGACGAGTCACCGTACAGCTTGATTAAATATGAATAATTAATTTAAAATTAATGAGTCAAATATTTGTAAATTGTTATTAAAGAAAGCAAGATTCGTAAAACAATGAATTTTTTAAACTTTAATTTTAATTATTCATAATGTCAACTTACAAAAATTAATGTTGTGGAAATTAAACATGTAAATATAATTTTGATTGTTTTGCCTAATTTAGTTTCAAAATTTTATTTTACTGGAACACTCAAACGTTTTTTTGGAAGCCGAGATTTCCCAAAATCAGAACCCGGGGTTTCTGCTTTGACTGAGACTTGTTTGGAAGTAGCCGTTTTCGAGATCATTTTTTTGATCAAAATGTCATTAGGAGCTAAAGGTAAATCATCATCGTTGTACGATGGGCTGGTAAAATTTATGTCAAAAAATGATTTGAACCATTGAGCAAACTCCATATTGTCATGTAGGCCACATCGAATCAATTTGTATATTGGAATTACCTACAAATTTAAAATTTGGCGCTAATTAATAAAATCAAAAATTTAAATAAATTACAATTATTTTTTATTCACTTACTTTGTCAACCCCCAACCAATTAAAAGCCGACTGAAGCAAACGAAAATTTTGAGCGTACTCATGCTCTGCATAAGTATCGAATTTAATTCGTTGGATGGGAATACTCCCATGAAATAAAAATTCCATAAAAAGACAGTAGATGGCCCCTGTCCCTAAATCTTCAATTTTATGAATTTCAACATTCAATATTTCAGATATCCATTGAAATATTACGGAACGACTCACTAGTGCTGGATCTCCATTCAAATTGATCGCTCTAGTTGACCTTTTGTTTTTAGGGTGGAGTTGACATTCGCCGATTTTAGTCTCTGGCTGTTTTTTACGTCGAAGCTCTTTGGGCATGTGGTAGGTTCCTTTGGGGGATTGATCAGAACTGAATAAATTATTCGATTTGAGTGCTTTGTCATGATTTCGATGACATCGAATTGGATTCACTTGCATTGCCCAATTAATTTTTTACTTGGCTCTCAATTTAAATTTTTTTTGAATTTTATGGGGAAAAAAATAGACAGCTAATTTTGTGACGACTAAATTGCAACTGACTTTTTGCAAACAAAATCAGCACGTCGTTGCCAAAAAACAGTCCATGTCGTTGCGTATAATTTTCAATGCTACACAAACACAAAATTGACCTTAAAATTTGCACACACAAGAAAAAAAACTGACCTTTAAAAATTGGAATTTTACGGGCATTTTAATATCCCCAATAAAAATTTTATCTCACCAGGCACATGACTGGCATGTAGCCTTGCGTCTCTCCAGTTGCCAGTTCACACAAAAAAACTTGCTTGACATTGGAAAATGATATTTTGAAAAAAATGCGCCAAAAAAGGTCAACACTTGTCAATAATTCATAACAATTAGAAATTGACTTTTACTCTTTACAAAAAAAAGTGAAATAAAACACTTTTCAGCACGTGGAGAATGGCATTCACATTAAAAATGTGAGTGACATGCGCGCAGACACAATCACGACAGAATTTTCATGTTCTAAACTTGCAAAAAGCGAAACATTTGTAAATGAACACGAGTAAAGAAATCTTGTAAGTTGTCAAATCAAGAAAAACCAGTTTCACCAAAGGAAAAAGGGAGATGTACGTACTCGTAATATACACAAAATGTCCAATGAATGTAATTTTCGCAAATTAAGCCAAAAAAAATTGCAATTTTGTTTTGCAACTCTCTTTTCCGCCCCTCCCCCTCCCCTCACTTGACTTTCACTACCGCACCTCATCATACCACCAACCGTGTCTAGTGTTGGCCACAAGCAAAGATAGCGGGAGGTTATCAACATGACGGGAATAAAATTAGTAAGAATTTTTAATTGTTTTAAAAAATTAGTAATAATAATTATTATTAATTTTTTAAAAATTAAATTAAAAATATTTTTAATTATTTCAGATTCTGATCCTCCTCGTAATTTTCCAAATTTCAAATGGACAAGAAATGAGACCCAAGAGAGGAGTGAGCAGAATGGTAGCTCAAATGTTTTTTGGTGGTCGACATGGTAAGAATTTTAAATAACAATTTATATTTGTAAATGCCGCCATTTTTTAATGTTTAAAAATGGCGTCAAAATGACACAATTAAATGCAGACAATTTTTTTAAATAAATTAATTGTGCAAAATAATTTGTAATTAAATTTCAGTACCAGTAGACGACTTTCAATCCTACCAGTACGCCAATTCAATGAAACCAAGTTACGCAGCGGGACATTTTAAAAATTTGTATGAAGCACCCTCAAAAAATTACAATTTTGTGTCGCCATCTACCAACATGAATTACAATGGAGATTTTTACAATGATTTGCTCCACGGTAATCACAATTGGGCTGAATTGCCCTACAAAGATTTTGAAATTAGACCGAGCTCAAGTCCTAGCCCGGGAAATTATAATTTGAGACTACAACCAAAATACAGTCCCAGTTACAATTTTAACGATCCTCCATCTTTTGACTTGGGCTACAAATTAAGTGAACCCCTCATAGCCACCCCATTGAGATACCCAAAACCCCAGACTACACCCAGTGCAGCCACAACCCCAAGTACGAGTGTAGGTTACATGACCACAATTAAAAAACTTCACAATACAAACATTAAAAAAATGACCAACTATTGGAAATCAATGATCCCGTGGAATGACAAATCTAAAAAGGTCACGGGTTCAATTCCCACTCCTCTTAGTTTTGTCACTAGTGCCATGCAAGATGAGCATGATTTTTATTGGACGGCTGAGGATTTGAGACGATGGTCAAAATCAAATTAGTGAAATTAATGAACTTTTTCAAAACTCCCATTTTTCATTTTACTGAAATACTGAAACTGATTCAAAAAATGGAGGGAAATTAATTTAAATTTAAATTATTTAAATTTTTTATGTCTCATGTATACATGTTGAATTTAAAAAATCAAGAGTCAATTGTTCGCCATTTTATTTATGAAAAATATTTTTTGTTTATATTTTTCTTCATTTTGTCTCTGTCTAGTGAGAATTCTTTTGTAAAAATTTATTTTTATTTGTTAAAAATTGGTTAACTAATTTTTAAGTGAATTAAAGTTGAGAGCTTTAAATAATTGTTTTTTTTGTTGTGTTAAATTTTCTCCCATAAATTATTTTCATGACTCAACACCCTTCCTCTTATGCAAATTTCAATCCTGTTTGGCAGCAAAAGGAGAAAGATTGGAGGGGGGGGGGGTTGTTATCAAGTTTGTGCATGTTCAATGATGGATACACCTGTACGATCTTTCACCAAAACAAAGACGTCAATCAACTTGACTCACAAAAGAGTCAAAGGGGATGAAATGGCAGATGAATCATTTTGATGAATATTTGCCTCCACATTTTTTTGACAATTTGACTTGGGGCGAAAGTGAAATGGAGAAATTGTAAAACAAAATTGATTTTGATGGCTTATTTAGTTGAGCCCATTAATTGTAATTAGGGCACGTGCTGAGAGCGTAGGATGAGAGGAGGCATAATTAATTTTAATATTTTATTCACTTGTTCTTTTTAATGTGAATTGGAATTGACAACGTGAGAGAAAGTTGGAAAGAAAGGTGTCAGGAGTAAATTGACCTAAAATTTAATTGATGATTATTATTGTAAAATAATAAAATTTTAATTTAATTTCATGTAAATAAATTACACTGAATTGTTTTGAAAAATTTGAAAATGATCTTAAAAACATTCAATTAATAAAATATTGTTTCAATTTTCACCTCACAAAGGGTGACATGATAAATAGTAGAATGCGATTGAGGAGATGGCAGGTCAACTTGGACTTGTGAGGTACAGGACAAGGGTCAAGAGAATACTGAGGTCAATTCCAATAGCGGGAATTCGGGTCGGGAATTTTAATTTTATGGAGAGGACCTCCACATTTTCATTTATTTTTGTGCTGAAAAAATTGTCCACCTTTTCCTCTTTCTTCATTAAAAATTTTAAATAAAATTATGACTAGAGAAATGGTGTAAAATGTCCAAATAATTATTTTCAGCCACCAAAATTATTTTAACACAAATAAATTAATTGTGGGAATTTAAAGAGTAAAATAAATATTTTAATAAATAAAATAAATTATAATTTTTAATTAAATGTCTTCTAAAATAATTTGAACAAAATTTTCATCACTATTTAATTTAAATTTCGCGGTCCTAGAGTAGAAGTCCCTTGAATACTCCTAAAAAAATAAATTCAGAATTTAAGATTGAATTAATTTTATTTATTTGTATTGTAGGTAATTTTAATTATTGTGAACACAATTTAAAGTCAATAAAAAAATTGTTTAGAGTTTTACCAAATTCTTCCACGTCTATTTTGTATTTTGGAGAGAGCCCACAGTCTTTTTTTTAATTGCCATTCTAATTTTGAAAATTTTTTGTAGTCTTGATAATTTTTTAAGAGTGGAAACAAAAATTCATTTTCTCCTTCCACGTCAATAAAAGTTGGTTTGAATAGTATCTATCAATTTAAATTTTATGTAACTTTATTAAATAAAATAAAAATTTTGTTACATTAATTAGTTTTAATTTTAATTACCACAGCCAATCCCAAATTGACGACGACAATTAATAAAATAAAAGGAACTCCGATCCATTTGAGGAGGGGCATCCAGGCCCAGGCCATTTCATTTCCTGTTTCTTTAATTTCTTTTCTTGTCTTGGTCATGACTTCATGAGTGGCCATGTTGGCCATTTCCGGTAGGTCATCCATGGGCATGGGAATGTAGGGAGTGAGAGGCCGAGTTTCTCCAAGTGTCATTCCAATTGACCGAACCTCTCGACTACTGTTTGACCCTGACATCGTAAGAGTCGAATTTTGACCCAGGTCACTCGTTTCACTGAATTGTACTACACAAAAAATATAAAAAATAAAATGGAGGTAAACTGAAAATGTTTGGCGGGGAAAGTTCCTCATTTTGATTTGACTTGTGGAAAAGTGAGGACAGTGGGAGAATGCGTTGGTTTATTTATAAACGAAATTATGCTCTGTTGCCTAAATACTACATTTAATTTTAAAGAACAATTAAAATTAGTATGGTCTAATTGTATGACAGAGGGTGGGGATTTTAATTTTAATTTTTTTTTTCTTATCACTTTTGTTTCCTACATTTAAAAAATAATTTTTATTGTGCATCAAGCGTAAACATGTTTACAGGTGACAAAACAATGTCAATTAAAGTGAAGAAGATGGTTAAGTTTAACTTTTGGTTTTTTCCAATTAAAATTGACCTTGGTTTATTGTATTGTTTTAAAAATATGTAATTTTTAGCCTACATTTCTTGCTCATCTTGGCTCATAATTTTAACAAATTATTTTTTGTTGAGTTAATGACAATCCTACTTTTAAATAAGAATTAAAATAAAGTGGTTGTGAAATAAATCATTTACTACGATTGTTGTCACCATAAATTCTGAAATACTCAATAAATGTTAAACAGTACAATCATTTGTCACTCCCACCGTTCCCACCGTCATACCATTTGAATTTCCATCGAATAAAATTTTCACCATAGTTTAAACAATTCAATTTTTGACAAGTCTTGGTGCCTTGATGACGATTATGATGAGTTGATGGCGATGACACGAAATGAGAATTTGACGATAGATAATTCCCGAGTAGGGATTTGTAAATTAACTTGAACCTTAGTTTATTACTTTTAACTTGACCAACAAATAATGACAATTGAACTTAAGAATGAAATAATAATACTTTTAAATCGAAAATGAAAAATTGAAATTGAAAAGAAAAAGAAGAAAGGCCACCGCAATTAAAGACTGTATTAAGACCTTGTAGAGTCGAAGAGAGTTGAGAATTGAATGACCACAAACTTGGTTGACCGCATGGGACTTGGACAAGGGAATATATTTTTGACACCTCTAAATAAATGGTCAGGCACCAAAATAATTAGTCTGACACCAAAATGGACTATCCAACACCAATATGGATTATTCAGTACCAAATTTGATTCTGCAACACCAAAATGAATTATACAGCACCAAAATGAATATTTTAGTATCTAATTAATTAATTGGGTATTTATGGTTTTTTGAGCTTCGAAATAAAATGAAGAATAAATGTCTACGTAAGTGACTTGGATAAATACTTTATTAAAAATTATATCAAAGGGGTCTAATTATTGTGGCTAGATAGTCTTTTTTATGGCTTAGAAAGGTCCAATATTAGGCTGTAAAAAACCCAAAAGGATAATACAGTGCCCTCATTATGGACCTCGGAATCTGCGTCGGGTCCGCAGCGAGTACAAACACGTAAACAGTGGCGACCCATGTCATTTGTTCTAAAACCATAAGTTCTAACATGTTTTTTCTTTCTTCTTTTTTTGCCTAGTTCCTATAATCTGCCTTGAAGTGTGAGTCACCTGACTTAACGGCTAAGATTGTGGTATGAGTCACAGTGTCGCGAAAGAAACCAAAGGTAAAGCAAGATACGCCGATTCAAAATCAGTCGTTGATGAGACTAATCTTTGTGCTGGTAAAGTCAAAAGAAATAAATTGTAAATATAAAATTATGAAAACTCTCAATCTCAATTTAATTTTATGTAAAATAAAATGAATGAAGACAATAATTAAAAATGGAGGAATATTTTTTATAAATTCTGCAGTCTAAAATTAATTGTACACAAATTCCTTTATTTCATTTTTAAGGTTTTCCATTGGGTGGTAAAGATGCGTGTCAAGTAAGTTTTGTAATTTAAAAAAATATTTAATTTCTGAAATTGTCATTAATTTTTACAAATTGGGTTATGTACAGTGTAGATTCTACACTTAACGTAAAAAATAATGAGTCCATTTTATTTTATATTTAATAGGGCGATTCTGGATGCCCCCTCATGCTCCCTGTCATGCAAGATACATGGATCGTCATAGGAGTGGTGTCTTTTGGCAAGTTTTGTGACAAAATTAATTTAATTCTAATTAACTTGAAATTAATCCTTTAAAGTTTTAACAATTAATTTATTCCTTTCTCTTGTGATCATTAAATTAAAATAAAAACTAATCTCATTTTTAATTACAATTTAGGAGTCAAATGTGCTGAGAAAGAATTCCCTGGAATGTGTGTAGCATTCATTATTTTTCAGTTAAAATTGTAAAATTTTATAATAATAATAATTATTATCATTATTTATCAGAAACTTTTTTTAAATGCAGATATTCCCGCGTTGCTTCTCATGTTGATTGGATTTTGGATACTATCAAGAGAAAATCTTGACACATTTAATTTAATTAAAAATGGCCAATGATTTATTATTGTAACTAAATAAAATTTTTTTTTTTATTTAACTCATCAGCATGAAATGTACAGGGTGTTTATTTTAAAACTGACATATAATTTAAATGTTTTTAATTTTTAAATTGCAAAACTTTTCTTTTTCATTTTAGGCTGAACCCAGTGAGGTGGACTTCCACACAAGACAGGCTTGAGTGCTTGTTTCAAATTAAAATAAAATAATTTTGACAATTTTAATTGGCCATTAAATTGTCCTTGGTACTTTGTCCGCACTCTATAGAAATTGTCTCTCAGGGTCATCAGTCATCTCGAGCCAAAAAAAAGATTAAAAATGCCAAACAATTTTTTGTCAACACTTACAAAATTCAAGGCCACAAAAATTTTTTCTATGTAAATCTTAAACTTCTCTCTTTTATTTCACAGGAGGATTTTTGTCTCTCCCTCACAAGACCAAAAAATAATAAAATTTTTTGGCATCCCACCCACCGCAAACTTGACGAAATTAAAATTAAAATTCGATAAAATAATTAAAATCATTTTGAAAAATGATTTCTCTATTTAGTTTCTTTGTCGCGTCCTCCCTCGCTGCCATTTTGTACTTTTTGTTAAATTTCAATAAAAAAAATACAAATTTTTGGCTCAAAAATGGATTGAGAATTGCCAAAAATGGGAATTTTATTACCAATATGTTTTTTGCCAAAGATTTTAGTTTTATCAAGCAAGAAATGAATTACTACAGTCAACTCAAACCTAACAAAATTGGCGGTATTGTTGAGGTAAAAAATTCAAATTAATTAAATATTTAATTAATTTTTAATTTTAATTTCTAAATCTTCCAGTTTGGCACTCCAATCTTGTTCGTCCTTGACCTGGACATTTTGAAACACATTTACATCAAAGATTTTGACAATTTTGTCAATCATATTGGATTCAACGTCGAAAAACAAGATCCCGTACGTCAAAAAAAATTAATTCAAAATTCAAACTTACCGCCAAATTAATTTTCCCAATTTTTTTTTCTCCCAAACAGCACATGCACTTCAATCTATTCAATCTAGAGGGGGACACTTGGAGATCAGTTCGAAGTAAAATGAGTCCAACATTTACAACCGGAAGAATCAAGCGAATGTTTCCAACGTTTGTCTCCTCCTCCAAAAAATTAACCAAAGCTTTAGACAGTCAATTAGAAAAAAGCGCCATATTTGAAATTCGACCATTTCTCCAAAAACTCACAATGGACGTCATTGCCTCGGTTGCTTTTGGTGTTGAGACCAATCTTTTTGTAGAGAAGGACTCCCAGTTTGCTAAAATGGGTCAAAGAATTCAAAATCAATTTAATGGATTAAAAATGGTTAAATTTATGTTCGTAATGTTATTTCCAAAATTAAGTCAATTTTTAAATCTTCGACTACTCGACCAACAAGCCGATGAGTTCATGTCTGACGTCATCAAGCAAACTTTGAGGCATCGAGAAAGAACGGGAGAAAAAAGGGAAGATTTTTTACAATTAATGATGGAAGCTCGAAGCGGGAAACTTAAAAATGAAGAAGACTCCAATGGCCCCGAATTGTTAAAGACAATTAAACAAGTTGAATTTAATGAAGATATACTTATTGCCCAGTCAATTGGATTCATTTTGGGTGGTTTTGACACGGTCGAATCTTTACTGGTATGGACCATTTATGAATTGGCTTGTAACCAACAAGTTCAAGATAAATTGTACCACGAGTTGAGGGAGAGCGCGGATCAAAATGGCGGGGAATTTTCTTATGAAAGTATTAATGAAATGGTCTACCTTGATAAGGTCATCTTAGGTCAGTTTTTTTAAAAATTTTAAATTATCTATTAATTTATTTTGAGGTCACTGAGACATTGACCTTTGTGAATGGTATGGTTTGAGTAGAAAGTTTAAGAAAATATCCAGCTACAGTCCGGACGGAGAGGAAGGCCATTGGAGCTTATAAAATCCCGGGGACTGATGTCACAATCCCGAAAGACATGGCCGTGTCAATTCCCATTTTTCCCATTGTAAGTTTAATTTATTTAATTGATTATTTATTTTAATTGAAAATTAAATAATTTAATTTTCAATTATTGTGGATGTGTGATACTTCCAGCATCATGATGAAAGACATTGGCCACAACCTGAAAAATTTGACCCAGAACGATTTTCTAAAGAAAATTCGGCTAATCGTCATCCAATTGCGTTTCAACCTTTTGGTGCAGGACCACGCATGTGTGAGTACATTTTTTAAAGTATTTTAATTAAATTCTGGTGTTAATTAATAATTAATTTATTAGCTTAAATTATTTAATTATTATTTCAGGTATCGCTCAGAGATTTGCATTGTCAGAAGGGAAGAGCGTGATTGCTCATTTGATTTTAAATTTTAAATTTGAGCCCACTCAAAAGACTCTCATCCCACCCAAATTTGCTGTCACTGTCACTGTCAAGTATTTCGATGATTTGTGGTTGAAAGTGACGTCTCGGCGGTAAATTTAAATTTAACGGACTTTGACCACGACGCCTTTTCATTTTTAAATGGTGTTTGTTAACCTTTATCACATTTTTTGAAAAATTAATAATAAATTATATCGGCCTATTTGACATTGACATTATGAAAAAAACGCTTAAAATTGGCGCTCATTAATGTGTTTCAAAATTATTTAGTTGGCATGATTCACACAAGATGGATGACATGACGAAAGGAAATTTTGAAAAAGAGTCTAGAATTATTTTTCTAGTTTGAATAAATTTTATTTCAAAAATCAATCAAATTGATCCAAATGACCAAGTCCCAAATAGAATTTTGACCTTTATGGGATAAAAGTGTTGACCTGACCTCCTTGAAATCCCACATGCATAATTTTACCATCATCAGGTTTAGCATCTTCAGAGGAAGTACAACAGGCAGCAGTCGTAATGTAAAATCCATCAAGGCCTTGGTAGGCTCCCTTAGCCAATGAGGATGGAATATTATTATTGGGAAGCACCACTTGATCTACCACGTGGGCTGTTTGAACAATTTTCAAATTTTTAAATTCTTCTCAAAATTTTTTTTAATAAAATTAACCTGTATCCACATCAATCTTGACAATCCGTCCGCCATTCCAGCATGCCACCTATATTTAATTTATATGAATAATTTAAAATTTTATATTTTTTAAACAAGAATTGGAAAAATACCCAGATGAAGCCATAAGCATCAATGACCATGCCATCAGGGCCTTCACGGTCAACAAAATCGGTGCTGGTGGCGAGGTCAATCATGACCTCTTTGTCTGATAAAGTTCCCGTATTGATGTCATAATTAAATTTATAAATTTTACGGCCACTGGAGTCGTTTAGAAATAGTCTCGAGCTGTTGGCGTCATTTGACCAAGCAAGGCCGTTGGTGATTGTGAAGGGGGAGGCTACTTTTACGAGGAAGGAGCCATCTAAACGATAGAGGGAGCCTGCATCCGGTTTATTGTTAGCCATTGTCCCCACGAAGAGTCGACCCTATTTAAATTGATTTTTTGAGATTATTTCGTTTTCAAACTTTTGAATTTAATTTTGAATTTTACCTTTGTGTCGCATTTAGCGTCATTAAAATCCTATAAATTTAAATTACAATAATAATTAAATTAATTTAAATAAATTATTTATTGTACAGGGTGACCCAAGCCATATTTTTAAAATAAATTCCCCTCTTGAGAAGAGGCTCTTCTGCCTGGCGGGTTTTTAAAGAAACTAACTTAATTTGATATTCGCGAACAGTGTGACTTGAGGTCACTTCCTTGTGAAAAATTCTGTTATTATTTTTGGAAAGACTTTTGGGCCACCCTGTATAATTTAAAAATAAAAAAATAAAGTTCAAAAGACGAACCTCTCCAGGTTGAATTTGGGCGACGAGGGTCCATTCTTCAGTTTCAAAATGGAGTTTATAAAGTTGATTATAACGACTAACTAAAAAGTACCCGGGTTCATTTTTGTAAGGCATGAAAACCCGGACTCCCTCCCCTTTGTAAAC
Source organism: Arrhopalites spinosus (assembly GCA_034700945.1). Classification (NCBI taxonomy): domain Eukaryota; kingdom Metazoa; phylum Arthropoda; class Collembola; order Symphypleona; family Arrhopalitidae; genus Arrhopalites; species Arrhopalites spinosus. Next base: position 6,863 of record JAQIVZ010002671.1, on the reverse strand, counting down.
TTTACGTAATTCACCAGTGGCAGTATTTAGTCTACAGTAGAACCCTCCATTGCCATCCACATAGTACAAATGTTGGGACTCAGAGTCCCAAAAAGGGGACTCTCCCAAATCGGAGACGTCCGAATGGACTGCTCTCACTATTGGAGTTACGTATGAGCCATAAGTGGGCTGGAATTTACAACTAATGGCAATTAAAATTGATAAAATTACAAATAATTTTGTAAAATTGGACACCATTTTTTTAACAAATTATTGTTTTTCTAGTAGGAATACGAACAATAGTCTGAGTTTTAATTTAAATGATTTAGATCGACTATTTGTAATTAAATATATAAAGAATTTTTATCACTTGTGAAAAAATTGAGCTGGGTGATGGATGACGTCATATAAATGTAGACTTGAAGTGGATTGAGTTAAAATTGATATAAGTTAATTTTGTTCTAATTTTTCTCAAGTACTAATTAATTATTTTATGATTGAGTGGACATGACACAACAATTGAAATTAAAATAATTATTTGATGGATGAGATTCTCTTGTGAAAATTTTATTTTTAATATAGTTCACAAAAAAATTTAATTGGAAACTCAAATACAAAATAAAGAGAGACCCGAAATTGATTGAACGGGAAAAAACCCGGGAAAAACGAGCCAAGTCAAAAGTTTGATTTAATAAATCTTTATTCAATAATAAAAATAAAATAAAATAAATTAAAATTATTACCAACAAAATAGTTATTTTATTTTTTTAATTTGATGCCAGTAAAATTTGACGTTAGTCAAATAATAATTCAGCACCTGCCTTAATCAAAATAAAGAACAATTAAATTGCTTAGTTTTAATTGTCTTTATTTTAATGGGGTTGTAATTATTTAAAGTAGATTCTCTTCACTAAAACATTTTTCACACAAATGACTAAAAAAAATTCACTGAAAATTTTTGTACGGGTACAAAAATTACCCGTACAAAATTTTTAAAATAAATTCCCTCCACTAAAACTCCGAATCCCAAATAACTGGCGAGTGGTGACCTCCAAACTGAGCCTAAAACTAACCCATTAATTTATCTGGGTATTTAAATTATCCTCTTGTTAAAATTATCCGGGTAGGAGGTCTTCAACTAAAATTGTCCTTTTATTAAAGTTTTCGTCACTAAAAAATATTCTTATTTAGTTCCAAAAATGGATTAATTGCACTAAAAGAAATTAAAAACTAAATTCACCGAAATGTCACGCCCACAATCTCCCTCAGAGGCAAGTAATTATATTTTGCCACAATGCACAAAAAATTACCCAATACAATTTTTCTTCAACAACAACAACCCATAAAATAAAAATCCCAGTCATTACAAAAAAGCAAAAGACAGAAAACAAAAGCAAAATAAATGAGACCACAATCGATTAATTTTTTTCCCCATAAAAAAAATTAATGTCAATTAAACATTCTTACAAGTAACAGAAATGGCCATTGAGACGTCAATTTTTTTGGGATGAAACTGACCATCATTAAAATCAAGGCTGTGAAAAATATTTTTTTTTAAACTTAATGACAAACTCAACAAAACCAGAAATTTCACTTCCATTTTGCATTCCCATTCCCCATTTTCTATCCTCCCAAAAAAAGTTCCTTTTCATTTTAATTCTTAATTGACAAAACTTGATACCGTCAAGACCAGTCCAGCAAGTCTGTCGCTGTACACCTGTGCAAAAATATTTTTGCTATTTGCATGGAGTGAATTTGCAAAAAAAAATATATTATTTTTGTCAATTTTTCGAGTTAATATTTTGCGTAAAAATTAATTTTAATAATTAATAAAAAAAACAATTAAATTAAAAATAAAATGGACAAATGGAAACAACGCCGTGAGTCAGTAGCCCGAAGATTCTCAAGGGCGGGCTCCATCAAAGAATCACCCGAAATTACAGTAATCCAATTAAAATTTCGACTTAGAGATTTCCAACCTGACCCTGAAGCTCCAGAGGGGGAGGGTCAAAGTGGGATGGAGGAGGAGATGAAAAAATTGACCAATGATTTTTATTTATATCAATGGCTCAAAATTCACAATTTTAATGTCGAAAAGACTGAATCTGCATTAAAAAAGGTAAAGCAAAAATTGACCTTTTGGTTTTTTTTTAATTTTAATTATATTTTTACAGTCATTTACATGGAGAAAAAAGAATGGAATCTCGTCATCAACGCCATTGCCTCCAGAGGAAGCCAAATTATTTCCTGTGTATATGGACGCCATCTCTCGAGCGGGCGCTCCTGGTAAAAAATCAAAATTTAATTGAGCTTCATTTTTAATTTTTTAAATTGAAATAATAATTTAATTAATTTTTGTAATTTAGTTGGATCATTTGGTAAATTACCAGCATGGGACGTTCGAAAGTTTATTGATGGCTCACCAGATGGCGGTGAAAGGTTTGTGCGCTACTGCGGCCTTATGACTTTGGCAGCTGAGAATGTGTGGTTAAAGCATAATACGAGCCTAGGGAAAAAGTTCAATGACCCCGCAGAAAATGTGACCTTTATTTGTACCCCCGTGGGACTCTCACCAACTCAAGCAGGTTCTACTAAAGGTAGAATTTCTTTAATTGTAATTAAGTTTTGTAATATTTTATTCTAATTTTTATTCTAGTCGTTCGCTCTACTATCCAATTACTGAATAATGTTGCCAATTATTTCCCGCCAGTAATTGAACAAATTATTTTTGTTAATGGTAAACTTTTAACTTGATTTTTATTTTTTTACTTTAATTAATTTTGTAAATATTAATTTAGATATTTAAATTAATTATTTTTTAATTGACTTTTTTTGTTACAGTACCGAGAACATTTTCAATAATATTCAAATTATTGAAACCATTTTTGTCATTTATTAAAATTGAATTTTATGATCGAGATGAAAATAAATGGAAAAAATCACTCTCTCAATTTATTGACCTGGGTCAACTTCGTCCTCAATTTGGGGGTACTAAAAGTCCTTAATTGTGATTACTAATTAAAATGTTAAGTTTTTGTTTGATGTCCATTACTTTACTCTAGAGGAGTTCAAGGATAAATAAAAGTTTCTGGATTAATTATTTTTGCAAATTTATTTTATTGACATTTTTAATTATAGTTTGTACAATGCTGATTAAAATTAATTAATTTTTTTGTCCTCTGTTTGTACGGGCATGGAATGGAATGCCCGGTAGAATAAAAAACACAAAAAAGTGTCCCATGCCCACACAAAAGTTGTCAATAATTGACCTGAATTCCCTTCAGAGATCATGGTCAAAAGAAGAATTAATTCCAGTGAAGTCATAATGACCAATGAGGTCATACACGATTGAAAATTTGAGGTCATTTGCTCTGTTCTTGATTTCTATTTTTTTAAAAAAATTAATAAATTAATTAATTTAGGTCAGTTTTTTGGGCAGTTTAAAGTTTGAATTTAATACTTATATTTTTTGAAATTTTAAATTCACCCGCTCAAAAATATCCCCAAATAATGACGACCCAAGGGCCTTAAAAATTAACCATGCAGTGACAGCAGCCATTTGGATTGTGAAAAGGTCGTGGACTGGAATTTTAATTTAAAAAAAATTAAAATTGCAAAATGGCGAATAATTTAATAATTAAATTAATTTGATTTTTAATTCAATTTAAAACTCACATCGTCCATAAATAGCACGTGACTGGTCATCACAAATGGTGACCTGAACAAGATAATTTGTGAGGGTAATGACCGCTGGCAAAGATGAAATGACTGACCCCACCAAAAGTAGCGCTAGTGTTCCATAAATTAACTAAAATAATTAGAAATAATTTAATTGACGATTCAATTTTAAATTAATTAAATTGTAAATTTTTACCAAATAAATTACACATGAAATCAAAGCCAATTGATGATAAGTCCGGCCAAATATTTTGTCAGTCTCAATTATCTCCATTTTCTCAATAGTTAATTTCACTTAAACTTACAATTAAAAGTGTGTCGTCTAACTAAATTATTTTAATCTCAATTAAAAATTATTTTTAGCAGAAAAGTCAACCAAGAAAAGATTCAGAAATTGAAAAAGGGAAAATTTTATTCGTATGAATATTTTTCATGTATTGTAATGTAAGCTTAAGCTTGAGCTCAAGCATGAAATTTTATGTAAAAAGAAGAGACAATCTCTAAAATTTAGCCATGTGTTTTTTTTCTCTTTTAATGGAGTCCATATGCCTGTTCAGACTTGTTTTGCATAAATCACCCGGTAATTTGTAGTACGGGCATCTTGCCAAAAAATGGAATGAAAAAATATTTTTGGCATGAATGAGCATGTGACAACATGTCTGACAATTTTCAACCAATTTTATTTAAATTAAAGTTGAAACACTCTCCCTCCCTCTCAACATGTGGTTAATTTAAACTAATTCCATTTTTAATTTTGAATCACAGTTAAATTTAACTTGTAACATGCATTATTATTTAAAATACAAAAAAAAACGTATTCATAAGGTATCTAGTGAAGTACATTTGATCTTCTTTTTTTTTGTCCTGGTCAGAGGTCACGATATGGTAAAAATGGCCGACAGATGAATAAACAATAAAATTAAAATTTTCCCAAAATGTTTTTATTCATGTCAGCAACACAATCAAGAAATTGGAATTTAATTCAATTTTAATTACAATTGCAATTAGTTGTGTTGAAACAGATTACAAAATTACTTGACTTTCATTTTCACGTTCCCCTACGCCTCGTCAACTTTAACCTTTGACCCCTCAAAATTTGACCCATGTCCCCACGCCATGGCCTCTGTCATCCATTTTGTATAGAATGTCCCAAAGTGTCAACAAGAATAAAAGGAAGAGTAACGTCGTTTGTAGGGTGAACAAGGATGACCTTGTGACCTCGACCTGAAGGAAAGGGGTAGACTGAACAAATTCCATTTCAAAAATTGAGGACCAAAGGTCAATCTTTTAGCTTCCCTCCAATTCTTCCCTTTCAAAGTCAGCCCCTCTTCATGGACACGGTCAACTGGATGAGCCTCCAACGGGGTCAAAAGAAGGAAAATGCCCGCCAACAAAATTAAAAATTGTCCCACTTCCATTTTGTCTCCTCTTCTCCAATTTAAGAGTCACAATTTAATTAAAATTAAAATATTTAAACAAAATTTAATTTTAAATAATTAAATCTCAATTTTGAAAATATTATTTCAAACTCAAAACTATGAAGGACTCTCACCAGAACTCTTGAGCTCGAGAAATGAGGAGCAAGTCAAAAAAATGAAGAGAGTTTGAAATAAATAGAAGAAAGTTAAAGACAATTAAAATAATTAAATTATTGTTCACATTAAATGTAGCGTGTCAAGTTACAGGTAAAAAAATTAGTGGAGGACATAGGACATTCATGTTATTCATTCATTCAAATTAATAAAAAATTCAACTCGTTCCACTGTCCAATTTTCTACGCGTCCTACCCAAAAAATTATTTAGGCGGCCAAAATGCCAAATGGATCATTTTTTTATGGTCCCCTAAAATTAAATTTTTGACAAAATTAATTGGAATTTATAACAATTTAATTTTGGTTAAATGACAAACAATTTAATTAAATTCTATTGGAATTTTTAAAAGTAATGATGATTCATAATTTTTGAATTAAAGTAGAGAGTAAAATAATTGAGACAATTTTGTATCCTTGTTAAAATCAAAGATTTTGAATGCCATCTCACCTGTCTATTAAGGCTGGAATGATCGCCCATAGCTTTCTAGCTGAGAATTTCAAGCCTTAGTTTGGTGGCATCTGAAATTTATTTTTTCACAGCTGACCTCTCTCTTGAGCGGCTCTCAAAATAAATTCAAATTGCGGTGTCTTTTTTTTCCTTTTATTTTTGTTCTCATGAACGTGCTCATATTCAAATATTCAAATTTTGTGTCATCAAATTGATTTGATTGGACAATAAAATAAGAGAATTTGTAAGTTTTTAAAATTGTTTTAATTTTGTGTACCTTTTTCTACCGTTCAAAAAAATTGTGACAAAATTCGTACAAAAAATTTATTTGTCAAAGTTTAAAAAAAAACTTTTGAGATGGAATAATCGTAAAAAAATTAACTCCATTTGAGACAAGACCGCAAAATTACGATTACCAAATTAAGTGAAATGGAAATAATTTAAATTTTTAACAAAAAAATGATGCAAAAATATTAAGGGCAGCCCACGGCTCAAAAAAGAAATTAACAGAAAGTCCTTTGAATGGACTCCATTCCATTCACACAATCAATAGGGACCCTTTTTTGACCCTTTCATTTGTCCCTTCTCCCTTCACAAAGTCCACAACTTGTCTCACAAAATTGGAAATAAAATTCTAGAAAGTTCACACACAAGTGACAAAATAAATGAAAGATTTTAAATGAAATTATTCTCTAAAATAATATTTTCAAAAAATTTTTTTAAATTTTGTGTTTTGGTGCCAAAATAATGATAATTAAGTGCCTTATGTGTAAAGTCAATTTACAACAACATTTATTGACCCCTGACCTTCGTAATGAGAAAGTTTGTTCAATTTACTCTCAAATTCTCAAAATATTTTGCAAGTGGACCCACGTGGACAAGGTGGAAGAATGGGACTTTGGCGGGAAAATATTTCCATTTTGTGACCCCTGTCGACATGACATGGCCACTCTTTGTCTCCTCGATTTAGAAATGGGGGCACTTGAACAGAAAATTTACAAAATAGTTGCCCGGAGCAACAGGCCTTGAGTAATTATTTAAAACCAACACACAACTAAATTAAAATTTTCCAAATTTTGAAAAAAATATTTCACAGTTCAAAATTTTGAAAAAGACCTGAAGGGTCTCAAAAAAGTCATGTGGCATATCGATCAAAAGCTCTTTAA
>JAQIVZ010002670.1:0-18970 GCA_034700945.1 Arrhopalites spinosus | reverse complement strand
CTATGGGCCGGAGGTTTCCCACGCGACATCCCGGAGAAGAATACATTTGACCGACGTGTATGGCCCGATCATACCGTTGAGTCTTTCCCAATCCTCTGCCGAGCACTTTTGTCTTATTGGGCTATTGTGACCACACCCATGATTTTGTCTTTGTCCTGTTGTCAGTTGATTGAGCTGAACAATACGGAATACGGAGAATGGCCTCCACAATTTCCAGACACCCTGGCATATTAATTTGATGGAAAATAAATTGGAGATTTTGTCACAAGAAAACTTTGAGTCCATTTTAAGGGCCCATGTGTTGACCATTTTGTATGGAGGATAATGTTTTGGTTTGTGATGAACGCATGAAATGGCTCAATGATCAACGGCACCTTTATGAGCACAAAGTGGCGGACGCTGAGTGTGTCAATGATCCCGAAAAGGATGTTTTCACCACGAGTTAGATCCAATGAAATCCAATACAGACAATTAAATTATTTTAATTTAAATTTATAAAATTAATAGTTAGCTCTAATAAACTAATGTTTTATAATGTTGTTTAAAATAAAGTTATGAAAAATACCTTATTTTTTTTGGTTAGTTAAAATCTTGTCCTTGAATGACATCACCAAATTGTAATTTTTTTCTGTTGAGAAAATAAAATGACTATTTTCCATCATGTGTTGAAATAAAAACGCAAACTGAAAATACAGAAGAGAATTCAATTCAGTTCTACTAGTGACGTCATTCCATGTATACAGATGAGAGTAACAGTAAATTGTTCGTATTTTTAATTCCTTTTTTTGAAAATTAAAAATGTTTTTGATGAACTGAGAAACATTTTCAATGACGTAAAATTATTTTTGAACGGAGAATAGAGCCAACAGTAATTTTTATAATAACATCAATGGCAAGATGTCAATTCTTATATATAAGAATATGGGTACCTAAATTTGACTATACTTACTAACTTTACTAACTACAGTTATGACAGTAAAATTTAGATGCCCATACTTGCCAACAGTTTTTGAGTAAATACTAAATTATGAATTTTAATAATTAAAATTTTTAATTACTAAAAAGCTAAAATTTACTTGACGTGAAATTTTCACTTTACCCTACCAAAAACCACTTTCGCCATAATAACCGTGAAGTGTGAATGTTTAATGGGTAAAGTGAAAATTTTCCCTTAAAAGCCTTTCACAGCCTTAAAAACTTTTCACCACCATTAAATTTCAACATACGCTCATGACATGTAAAATATCGACCTGTGGTTGTTTTTTCAATTTTTCAAAATGTGCACATAGACAATGTACAAAACTAAATAAAAAGTTTTCTTTTTTGTTTTATTGTGCCCATAAAGTCTTATTTGTGATGTTGTGCTCCTCAAAAAGTGTGTTATATTAGATTATTTAAAAAAATGTCCCGGATTTAAAAATAATTGTTCCGGATTTTGACTTGCCTGAGGTGGTCACCCTGGTCTTGTATGAACCCTCCCCGATTTTTTTGACCCCTTATTTTACTCCCAATTGTGACTCTTGAATTGGAAAATTATTTTTGCAAACTATTTTTGACTGTTTTAAATTAAAACAGTAATAGTTTTATTAAAACTTTTAATAAAACTGACAATTTAAATTAGGTGATTAACTTCTCTTGTTTTTTGTAATTTGACAAGACAAAAAAATAATTTGCTCCATTTCAGGTAAAATAAAAGAGAGAATTTTTAAATGATTTAAACTTCATGATAGTTAAATTTTTAAATTTGCAGTGGGCGGTGCAAGTGCTATAGTCAAGAATCGGAATATTTTTTTTATTGAAAGTTAATGATCTTAAAAATTAACCCGGTATAATTTGTCTCGTCAATATTCAACGTGTTCGGTTTTGTGAACCAATTTTTAATATTTCCAACTCTCTCATTATTTTAATGACAGTAAAATATGAAAACATCTTTAATTTTATTGGAACTGTCATTATTTAAACTGACCTGCCCTTGTTTTCTTTTTTGGGTGTAGAGGAGCTTTAAAAAAGGGGTGGGGATTATAAATGTGAATCGATTTAATTAAATGACTTAAAATTGAACCAACTGTCATTTCATGGGAATTCGCCATTTTCAAATTTTCTGTACACAGTCGTCAAATTAAAATTTATTAGGGACATTTAAAATTGTTCATTTAATTTAAATCATGTTAACTCAAAAGACTCTTAATGTTGTTGGAAAGTTTGTTAATTTTGGTCGCATCATGGGTTTTACTCGTTATTCCTATTCCAAAAATAAATTTGAGTGTACTCCAAGTAAACTAAATTCAATTAAATATTCCCTCTTCATCATTTTAATTGGGTTGTACTCAATCTTCTTAATTTGGCAAACAGCCGCCAGGTTTAAAAATGAGGGAGCGTCAATGGTAGACAAAATAAATTTATTGCATGTAGCCACCCTGTACATTATCAGTAATTTTAATCACGTGATCACTCTCCGTAATCATCATCATCACCATTTGATCAACCAATTTATTCTTATCACGTCCAACATTAACAGTACTAAAGAATATTTAATTTAAATTAAATTGGCTCCATTAATTAATCTCAATGTTTTGTGTAGAAAACCTTGGATATTCTAATGGAAACAGTGGAGATGGCGGGATGGCAAAAAACTTTAAAATAATTATTCTCATGTACATTTTCTACTCTTGTGCCCGTCCCGCTGGTATTTTTACTCGCCCTTCATCAATGGAACTTTTGAGTTCGATAGTTGACAACCCAATTAAAATTAACATTTGGATTAAATTAATTATGGCGGTTATTCATTTTGGGTTGGTTGGATTCCAAACTTTTTTTCATGTTTGGCACTGTCTCGTCTCTTTCTCTTTTGTTGCTGCCATTCTCCCTCCCTTGCAACAGTGCGGGTGAGGTCAAGGTCAATGACCCTGATTCCTGAATCTTAAGCATAAATTTCAATTATTAATTGATTGTATTTTTTCAAGGATTTCTGGCTCGAGGAATTTAAAATTTGTGGAGGAATTAGAATTGTCCCGAGTGTACACCCAGTTGAGTGTCCTCCAGCGCCATTTTCAAGGAGTTTTCGGATTATACCCGCTTGGTATCGAATTGGTCCTACTGATGGTGAGCATCGTGAACATTTTTATGATGGTGGTGATGCGGAGTCTTTCTTTTGGAATTATTGCCATGTCCGGGATGACCGTGCTTATTTTAATGTTCCGTCGATTCGCCCATGTCTATGTGACCTCAATGGGCATGATGGAGTCATGGAGCGGGAGGGGGTCCACGTGGTTTCAAAATTTTGCAAGGGGGTGTACCCCCATTAGAATTACTTTGGGGGATTTCTTTTTTGTGGATAAACAATTTATATTAAGTTTAATCTCAATCATTGTTGACAATTCTACTAGTCTCATTTTAGCTTACAAAGATTCCACTCATTTTTATTAATTGGGCGCCAATTTTCAAATAATTTTTATTTTATTGTATTTCTCATTAAATTAATATTTTGGTTAAAATTCAGATTAATATAAATGTAAATATGACTTTAATTAAAAATTAATTTATGAATTAACTAACATTTTAGTAGAAATGATTTAAATTAATTCATAATTTTATTTTGAGCTTTATTTTGGCAATATCACATTTTTACACAAAAAGTGCACCGCAAATTAAATAATTTAAATCACATTTTCCCGCAAAATTTGGCATTGAGCTTCCCTCAATTTATTTGTCTTTTCCTGGAGGAATTAAAATAAAATTTAAATTATTGTCCAGCCAGTAACAATTTTATTAACATTAACATGAAATTAATGAATAATTTAATAATTGAATAAAATTATACCTTTAATCTGGCCATATTTCTTTTTAGAAAAAGAAAAAATGAATAGAAGGCAAGTGACAATGGCGGCTCCAATTAATTCCAAGATTCCCATTTTTGTTTCAAATTAATTCCTCAACTATTTCAACTTTCCTTAATTAGTTTCTAGAATAAACTGGACTACTCCTGGGTCTTCCCGGTGGCTGAGAGGAGGTGGGAGGTCTGCAAATATTAAAATTACTGGAATAAATAATCACAATTAAATAATAAAAGGAAAAATGAATATGAGAAAAATAATTTTTCTGGGAACCTCAAACAAGTTTGACGGAGACGGCACAAATGGAAATGATTGAGTTTTGTGCTTTTGGCTATGAAAAAGCGACGTGGACTTGGAGAGATAACTTTCAAGGTTTCTCTCACAACACAAACAAAAGGCAATTGCATGGGAATGAGTCAACTTTTGCCTGTACATTTTTTATGCTGACTCTGCCTCTCAAAATTCAAGCTACGTTCCCTCCCTCTCAACCCACGTGTGATGTGAGTCTAGTCCAATTTTTTTAGCTTGGAATGGTAGACAAAGACAATTTAAATGTTTTGTAAATTAAATTAAACAAAAATAATAAATTATTTTATTTTATTGTCATCCATTGGGATTGTCCACACTCACAAATTCAACATTTATAAAAATATAAATAATGGAATTTAATTTTGTTTATAATCAAGTTATATTTACTCCATTTTATTCTACTTGGCTTCCCTAGTTAAGTGACTTTTACTTAACGAGCTTACTTAACAAAACTTTCCCAACGAAAACTTTAATCGTCAACTCAAAATTCATTTGTCTCACAATTGAAAATGTAAACCAAAATTTTTTAAAATAACAAAAACTGTCAAATGTACAGGGTGAATAAAAAATGATTCTATTTAATTTTTTTCCTCTACTAGAATCGAAATAATGAAATCTAAACTGTCCAATGGGCAAGCTCCATAATTTAGATCTCATGAAAAATGATTTTATTTTAGGGGTCAAAAGGTTAGGGCCAAAAGTAATTCAAAGTTAGGGACCAATTAATTTAATTTAGGGACCACAATAATCAATAATTCATACCCTAAGAAAATAAGTTATTTAAAATAGCATGACTTTGTGGAATTTAATTGTCCTCGCATAACAATTAAAATAAATAATAGTCAAGTTAATAACTGTCTTTAGCCATATCTTAATTGTACTTCCTGATAATAAACTTAAAAAAAACAAATGGGCAGTTTGGATGGGAATTTTGACTGTGTTATCAAAATTTTAAAAATATTTTGCCATGTTTTTCTTCCATGAACAATTTTACCTCAGAAAACTACGTTTCGGATATTTCGGAACCCACGTCGTCGATGAGATAAAAAACATTTGGACTTGAAGTGGATTAATTTTATTCTAGAAAAAAATGTTGAAAAAGAGGGATCTCCGTTGGGCCTTTTTCTTCTTCTCCCTCATTGGAAATGTTGGGATGCTTCCCATTCAATTTGATTCTTTAGTTGTCGTCAGAGTCATCCGAGGCTAAATAAAGTGATCAGTATTGACGAAAAGTATTTTTTCAGGAGGGGGTAGATTGTGACAAAATCCACCCCCCTACCCCCGCCTGTTTCCGGCGCCATTTTACTCACCAAGTCCGCCATAATGTTTAAAATGGCCGCCAATGACCTCCACGACCGATTCACCACAAAATAAAAGAGGGGGTAGATTCTACCCCCGGGGGTAGGGGGGTAGATTTTGTCATCACCCATCACAATTACTCGACCTAAAATTCAAAATTTACGTTTTAATTGACTTGCTTTAACTATAATTAATTTAAATCTTACTTTGATGTTTTAAAAGTAAAGATTGGAAGGTTGAGGTCAAGTTGACAGCCCCCCCAAAATTGACCTCCATGTGAGATTTCCCTTGACTTTCTGTCAACCAAAAGAATTCACCAGGCACCGCCACGGCCGCGTTTAGAATTAGGGCATGTAGTTCTAAATATTTTTAATTGCAATTAAAATTAAAATACTTTATTTAATAGTAAAATTTTTAATTTAATTTACCAAAATTCTCTAATAAAGACAAACATTTTTGGGCAAACGAGTCCAGGCTTTGTTTTTGAGTGACATCCAGTCCATGGACAAATATTTTATTGTGACCTGACCCCTCCCCCTGAGAGGTCAAATATTTGGCTCCTTCTCCATCTTTGGAGAGACATCCGGCTAAAACTGGGTAGCCAGCATCGCTCGCCCACTTGGCCATGGACAGGCCAAGACCCGAGTCACAACCGGAAATGACGACAAGTTTTTTATGGGGGGAGAGAGTGGACATGGACTTAAATTGAATGGGGGTTGATTTCCAAAATGGGATTACATTTTTGAAAATGGACATTTTGGGAATAAAATATTCTAAATGTGTGTTTTGTGGAGTTGAAGATGGAAGTGAAGAAATGGAGAGGTGAGTTCAAGGACTGGAGGACAAGAGAGAGGGGGATTAGCATATTCATCGCCTCTGGATGTGGCTGATAAGACAGAGGACAAAGAAGGGGACAGGTGACAAACAATTTGAAATTCATTTTTCAAGACATTCAACTCATTCCCCTCAAAGTTGTCAGTTTAGCCCAAAAAAATGAGTAAAAAATGAATTTGAAAATTTTCATGTTTATTTTAGTGGGGAAATATTGTACAGAATTTGTAGGTCGATATTTTCTACATATTCAAAGAGATGCAAGACAATAATTAATTATTAATTTATTCTATGGACTTTAATGGAAAGATGAACTTTGTGAACAAAGATTTTGAACAAAATAGAAAAATAAATAATAATTAAAGCCCCACACCCTCACTCCCCTCGGTCGAATTGACATGACCCCTCTTCGAATTTCGCCTAATTTCGTCTCATCATTTTTCCCTTGCCCAAACATTCCTCTTGCTTTAGTTTTTGTCAAAATTTGGGCCTTAAGTTGGGCCAAAGCCTGGGGAATAGTAAAGGCTTTGTTAAATAAAGCACAAAAAACGAACATCATGTCAATCGTCACTAGTCCAGCCACCAAAGCGAGAAACGGCTGAGACGAAATGGATCGGACAGCAAAACTTCCAGTCAAAATGGAGGCCATTTTATCAATTACTTTGATAAAAAAAATTAAACGGGAGTTTCCTTGATTGAAAATTTGAATAAAAAATTTCAAAATCTTCAAATTTTGGTATCCTCTGTCCACATCCATAATCCAATTTCTACAAATGTAATTTTTAATTTTACACGTGACTAAAATTTGTAGTTTAATAATTTAAAACGAAATTTCAAATTACCCAGAAATTAATCCTGTAATTGTTTGAATCATGGCACCACATTTTTGGAAAAATAGAAGCTGACACAAAATGAAAAAATACTTGGTGGCCACGAACATCCATAGCCAAATTTCAAAAATAAAAAGAGCGGCAAAGACGAAATAATTTTGAAATGTCGAAGGGACCAAAAGAAAAAGAATTTGGGGGTCGTATAAATACAAAACTGAATAGCCAAAAATAACGACATGAGTGGCTAGAGGTGTAAATTTTATTAAAATTTCTTGCACCGAGTAACCCCTCAGTGACCGTGGGTTGACAAAATCTTTATTAAAAAAAAATAATTAGCTTTTAAATTTAAGCTCAATTTAAAAATAAACTCACCTCCAGATCCCTTGAAATATTCATTGAAAATGGTGACCACAATTTGAGGATGGAGAAAGAGGCACTGATAATTGAGAAAAATGGCACAAATCCCGGCATTTAATTTGAAGGTGTGAATTGGCCAATATTTAAATTGGCAAAGTCCCGCCTCTTTTTCCACGTGGAGGAGACATCGACTCAACAAACCAGCCAGAATTGTGATATGGACCACCAGAACGAAGACGTAAAATTTCCAGCAAAATAGTCGCCATTTTGAATTTTGCCACCCAATTTCCCCCTTGTTTGCATTCAAATTAGGGGTTGAATCCCGGGATTTGGGTCATTTTTTGGATCCCGAAATCCCGGGATTGAGATTTTGAAAATCCCGGGATTTTCGGGATTCAAAATGGTCATATTTTACCGATGTTTGATACATTTTTTGCCATTCATGAAAACTTGGACTAGTTTTATTAGAGGTAAAATGACTCAAAAAATAGTCCGAGGCGTTCCGGGAGGGCTATGGAACTATTTTCACGAGATCGTCTGTTTTCCCCAGTTCATTTTATTAGGATCATATGCTTGCATGATTCTGAGTGCGTTTGAATTGCCTTAATTTATGACTTGAGAAATTAATGTGACCTCAGGTGAGTCCTTTTCAGCTCTTGCTTATGCAAAAATTAAGTAGTAGTAAAAAAACCCCAGCATAATTTAGACATGAGCATTAAAATGCAATTTTCTCTCAACTTGAAAAGGGTTTGCTCACAAAATGTTGGGATGATACCAAAAACCTGGCACACCAACATGTACTGGTTATTAAATTATTATGGGCATAACTATCCAAATATCAAGTTTCAAAGACTTAAAAAACTTCATATTACTCGTATTACCCTTATAAAAAAAATTGTAGAAAAAACCATAAAATTAGGAATTTTAGAGATCCCGGGATTGAGCAAATCCCGATCCCGAATCCCGACGTTTTCGAAATCCCGGGATTTTTACAACCCCTAATTCAAATTGAAGGGGAGAAAATTAAAGAAACAGCCAAAATAAATGAATGAAAAATTTGCACGAAATTCTTTCTTTGTCATCATTTTTGGTACTCAACTCGCAGTTTTGACTTTAGCTTCAAGTCCTTGGGAAAAAGAGACAAAAGAGGTCGAAAATTAAGCCAAGATGGCTGGTGCCATGAGCCAAGTTCCACCCAGGAAATAAATTGGAGTGTTGACGAAGCTAAAAAAGTTAAAAATAATTTGAATTTGATGAACAATAAATGTTGTGAACATTGTGAATGGGAACCAATTTAAATAATTTGCCCAAATTAATAAATCGTGCAACAAACAAAGTCAATTGGGACTTATTTGTATCAAACATGAGCTTGGCAATGGGCAGTTTATTTTAAAAAATAAAACTATTTTCAAAATTAACCCCAAATTTTGTTTCTTCAACTTAAAATAATTGATGGTCATTATATTTATAAGATAATTAGTTAGGTAATAGATTGAGTAATTAAATGAAGGGAACACGAGCAGTGTTTTATTCTTACTCTTACAATTAAATCCCAATTGAATAAATTAGCTGGAAGTTATATCATTCAATATTTTTGGACAGTTTTATCCATTTTATTGTTTTGTTGTTTAATTTAATAACTGACACTTTAATTTAATTTTGACGTAGAATAACAAACATGTTCATAATTTTTAGGAAGCGGAGCTTCCCTTATGTATTCGCTCTGTCTGTCTGTCCGTCACACTTTTATTGCCACGGAAATATATTCAAATTTATTTTCGCGCAAAAAAATTTAAATTGTTTCAAACTTCAGGCTCACGTGTACCCATGGCATTCTATTTAATTGTCTAAATTATTTAAAAAAATTAAATAGTTTAAAAATGATTTAATTGCAAAAGATTGTTTAATAATGTAATTATTTATAAAATGTGCCTTTAAAATTTATTTCATTCCATTACAAATCATTTTGTGGACATTTGGTCAACCATAATTTAATTTGAATCAAATATTGTATTTTGTCCCAAGTCTGGGCTCACTGTTCCGGCCGTCACAAATATCGACTGTGATACTTATTTGACCCAAATTTGACCCTCTTTCTTCTAGGGCATGGCACAAGGCGTCACACTGCCTATAAGTTGTGTCAAAAGTGGTATTTTTGTGCCAAGTCAAGATTTTGACGTAAAAACCTTGTTTGGCCACTGTGTCCTGACTGTTGCTTTTGTCGCAGTGCTTTGTATGTGACATTAATTTGACCCAAATTTGACCCTATTTCTTGTACAACATGCCCTTTTTACCCATACCCCCTTTTTTGGCTCCAATTTTGTTTTTCTGTCAAAAATATGAGTGTTGACGTTATAACTTAATTGTAGGTGCTCTGACTTGTGCTGCGGTCACATATTTTGTCCCACGATATGACCCAACTCCTAATTTAGTAGAATGCATCTCTAAATAACTAAAAAATATTTGATGGCTCCGCTTCCTCTAATCGTACACTGCTGTACGGGCTTTGTTTAAATCTACTTTCCACTTTGCCATTTCAGTTTTTTTTATCAAAGGATGAAGGCAAGAAGGTAAGGATTATCAGTTTTGGCCAAAATTGCCAAAAAGTGTGGCGAGAAAAGATGACTAAATTAATGGCACATTGACCAATTCAAGGTGGTCAATATTCTATGAAAGACAAAAAATTTAAGCATGTATTAGCGATTACATTTAATCCCCATTAAATGGTGATGGCTAGTTAGTGGCCCCTACATGACACTAGAGTGAATTTTTTATCAGGAATAAAAATAATCTGGTTACTTACGAAACTCCAAAAACTATTTTTTCAACTAGAATCGGGCGCTAAAGATGGTCTCCCAGAGCGAATTGTTTCCCATTATTGTGACTGTAGTCACAACATGAGAATATTTTGATGGTGATTTTGGATGTCGTTGTTTGGTCTAATCGGCATTTTATTTGTCAATGTTTCGTCCAGTCGACATTTTGGAGTTCAATATTTCGTCCTGTCTACATTTCCTCTGTCGTTGTTTTGGGGTCCAAATTATGTCTTTCTACATTTTGGTTTTCGACATTTTGTCCGGACACAATTGTGAGACCCCTTTCAACCCCTCAAGGACTCCCCTTGACGCTACAGCAAAGAGGAGGGTCTCATGTCCACAGTTGTAAAGTCGTCTGTTATAAAAGTCGTTTGTTATAAAAGTTTTTTGTTATAATTTTCTAATGTTATAAATGTCCCAAGCTAGAAAATTTGAATTTTAGAAAAAGATAGAGAAACAGATTAGAAAAATAAAAATAGAAGAATTGGCCCTAAATTTGGATTTTTTCCTCATTCCTACCGGGCTTCGCCCGGGTTACTTTTCTCATTTCTACCGCCCTGTGGGCGGGGTTCGTTTCCGCTGCCATTCTAACCTTCTTTCAATAATCCAACTCACTTAACAATGAATCAGTCGATCTAATCGTCGATATAGTGACGAGGTTTTGAGGAGACCAATTGTAAAAAGTAAACAGTGGCCAATTGTCTGGTGGCCAGTTAATCGTGGCGGTCAATTGTCAAGTGTCCAATTGTACCTGTGACTAATTTTATAACCAAGGACATACATATAACAGAAGACTATTTATAACATAATACTTTATAACTTAAATGTTATAACAAAGGACTTTATAACATAACACTTTATAACTGTGGACCTGGCACGAATATTTCTGCCCTTTCTCTTGACTGTAAAACAAGAAAAACATTTCTTTAGTTGACGCGCCATGTAAAGTGAGTTAATTTTAAAATTAAGTTTTAAAAATATAACGTCCATTCATTTTTCATTACATATTAAATTAATATGCAATGACAAATTTGCATAATTTAATATTATTAAACAAAAATAAGTTGTAATTTAATTTATATTAATAAATAAATTCAATTTAGAACCCCAAAACAATTCAATTTCAACCGTTGAATCCGCCAATTAATAAAATACCGTGATCCAGTAATCCAGTACAAAAAAATCCACTCGTCAAAGAAACAATGAAACTTTTTTTAAATGTATAGTAAAAAATTGTTCATTCAAAACTGAGGATGAACGCCGCCTGGCGAGCCATTTACTGGGTCAACAAAATCTCCCATTCATCCTTCTTTCCCGCCTTGTTTTAAATTCAGACAAATTAAGTTTTTAAATAATTTACGTCGTTTTCTTGTAATGATTTAAGTTTATTTAAATCTCATTAAAATTTGTCTGTGTTTATTTGATATTGATTGATGTCATGAGTAAAAATTGATATCGTAAATTTAATTGAACGCCACTTTCCATACTTTCGACAAAATGGATTAGATTGAGGCATGAATTTAATTATTTTTTTGAGTTATTTAATTAAGGGATTGACGGGTAAAAATATCCCACTTTTGTCAAGGCTCCCAGTGGAACACCTGACGTGGGAAAGAGTTGTTATTGAATTTATTTGAAAGGGGACTTGATGCCCTTCGTGGTGATGAGTTTAAATGACTATGTCATCCTTTGAACGAGAGTCGTAATTAATGTTTGAAAAGGGGTCTCCAAAAGCTTATGGCGGGCAAAAGTCCCCACTTGAAGAATTAATTTAAAAAATAAATACTAATTCTTACACCTGAGTCTTGATGAATTTGTACGTCACAGAGTAACTCATGAAGAACAGTCTAGCTTTCTAAAATGGTCAAAAAAGTCATTTTGAACATGCCTAGTGAATTTTTGAAAACTCTTTAAAAAAGTCGAGTTAAAGAAAATTTGCTCCGTAATGTATTTTTTTGACTGTTTTTAATTTCAAATTGAGATTAAAAAGGGGTCAAACAATGAAGGTTCAGCCAAAGTCTGATCCCGACGGGAATTTTCGACCCCGACGAAAAGCGTCCCGTCGGGGTCAAAATTATGTTATTTTTGACAAGTGTGATGCTTTATATGACAGAATATTAATGTTCAATTTAACAAATAGAAATGTTTACAGTTTTTATGATTTTTGAAATGAATGTGGGTTTGAGAGTGTTTAAAAAGTTTAGGATGCTTTTTAATAAAATTAATCACAAAGCAAGGCGCCAGAAAAAGTTACATACCTTGGTTTAGAAAAAGACCTTTTAATAAAGACATGACAAATTATAAACTTATTACACTGATTTTGTGATATCTGTGAAATTGTTAAAATATTATTTGCACTAAAAACTAGACATAATCAAAACCAGTTGTTGCATTTGTCCCAATGTTGAGAAGGAAGTCGTGGATCATACTATCTAAAAATCTGTTGGACCCTCTGAAAGTCATCGTGCAAGCATGCATTTTGGATGGACCGTCTTCAAGAACCTCTAAAATAAGGTCACCATCAGGGAGTAAGGACCAGCACTCAACATTTTTTTCAGTGTCAGCGTCTGTGAATATATTCAATAATTATTTTCATAATAGACGATATTCTCCTTAATTTTAAGCTCCACTTGCTCTAGGGTCATAACTGAGGTTACACAGAAAAATTATGATTTATAAAAATTTTAATTAAGTGTACATGAAACGAACAGAAATATTTTGAAATTGGTTATTACAAATTTCAATGATTCGACCCATGGCATATAACATCCATTTCTCTGCATTGCCAGGGGTTTTGTTGGCAGATTTTGAGGAGAATTCAAAGGTCTCCATTTTGACCTCTGGTGGTAATGGATTGTGTACTTCGACCCTGGAATCATCCAAGCCCCTTTGACTGTTTCGTCTTCCAATTCTTCCTCTTTGTCTCAATGAGTTAAACGGGGGCAAAAAGAGTTGCATGATTTGTACATGCCATGTAATAAGCAAATTGAAAACCTACCACGTGGTGGGTGTTCCATGGCCTGATGTCTGCGTGGATAATTGAGAATAAAGTTTAAAAGATAATACAAAAAGGTTGATTGTAATTTTTTTACACTAAAAATTTAGGGGTAAGGGGTTTAATTCCAAAGATTAAATTGAGCATTCATTTACATACACGGCAGTCCACCCTGTCCATAAGTTGTATGGCACATGTCCATCTCATGGCCTTAAAGTCACGATTCCTTTGGATGTCTCACAATGACCACTTGTTCCCAAAAACCTAAAAACTCTGAAGAGATAAATTAATTGAGAGTGATTGATCGTTTTCTCTTTTAAATTGATCCGGCTCTTTTTCCTGCCATTAAATTAATGACAAGATAATTTTAAATAGTTTCCGTATAAAATGACTGGGTGACCACGTCAATTGTCACATCGATCTTTTTTGACTAGTCTCAACTAGTACCCACTAAATTATGCAGATCTGGGTCATCCTTTCAATTGTGGCGGCTTTGGCAGGTATGGAAATCACTTAAAAATTGTATTTAAAATTTTAATTGTGATTTAATTATTTTTAGGAAACTGCGTCAGCTTGCCTCAATACGCCACCACTATTCGCCCTCCCTCATACCCATTGGCTGTGAGGTCACCCCATTCTTCCATTTGGTTGCCCCATAATGAACTCCCTGGCAATTGGCCCGCATTTTGGTAAGGAAAATTAAATAAGGCCAATATAAAGTTTGAAATTAATTGTAAAATTATTGTCTATTGCAGGACTGGAACCACTAAAGGCTGAACTGGTTTAGTTCGTGTTGATGGGGTCACGTACACTTACATGGGAAGCCCTTTTTTACCCAACTCAACCTTAGTTCTTGCTAAACAAAAATCAGCGGCAATCACACCAACCCAAACTATTTTTGAAATTACCGCGGGTCCAGTCAATGTACAAGTTAAATTCTTGTCACCAGTTGAGTACAATGATGTTCAACGGCAGTCCATGCCCCTGTCCTACGTTTTTGTTGAGGTCTCCTCCAATGATGGACAAGCTCATAGTGTCCAAGTTTACATGGACATTTCTGGTAATTATTTTCAAATTGCGCTCTTGAATAAAATTTAAATTAAATTTTTTGCCTAATTTAAAGGTGAATGGGGTTCAAGTGATGTGGAGGAAGTGGTCACGTGGGAAATTAAAAATTCACCTAATGATGTGGTCAAAATTTGGTCCACCCAACTCCAAACTCAATACAAATTCGCCCAATTCGGTGACTTCCCCATGTGGGGTCAAACCATTTTAGCTACTGATGACGTTGCCACTCATGCTTCCGGTTCTGACGTTGACGTCCGTTCTTTGTTCATCAAAACGGGTAGTCTGACCAACACAAATGATGACAACTTCCGTTGTGTCCGTTGTGACTGGCCTACTTTTGGCTTTGCTCATGACCTCGGGTCAGTCTCAACTGAAGGAAAGTCTGTACAGTATGTCGTGGGTCAAGTTCGTGAAGAAAATATTAATTTGCGCAATGTCGCCCAGAAGGCTTTGTGGACTCATATTTTCGAGAGTACAGAACGCATGGTAGAATTTTTCTACCTCGATTCCGTCATCGCTCTTTATACTGCTGACAAGCTCGACGTTAAAATTTTGAATGAAGCTTATGAAACTCAAGGTCAAGCCTACGCTGACATTATCAGTTTAAGTTTAAGGTAAATATTTAAACTTTTACGCGCTCAAATAAATTCCAAATTAACAATTTTTTAATTCCTTAATAAAGGCAAGCGTTTGGCGCCACGGAATTCGGCGGTGATTTGGAGAACCCACTCTTGTACTTGAAGGAAATTTCAAGTAATGGGAACATGCAAACTGTCGACGTTATTTGTCCCACCATCCCCGTTTTCTACTATTTGAATGTCGACTATTTGAAATATTTGTTGGCGCCACTTTTCTACCAAATGGAAGGCGGTTTCTGGTCAATGCCATACTCCATGCACGACATTGGCTGGAATTTCCCTAATGCTACTGGTCACGATGATGGTGTCCAAGAAGATATGGTAAGTTATATTTTATTAACAAGACTAGCGGGAAATTTAAATTTTTCAAAATATTACAGCCAGTCGAAGAATCTGCCAACATGATTCTCATGGTCGGAAACATCGTCTTCCACCCCGATCACTCAATTTCTGAGAGTAAAGCTTACGCTGAAGCCCACTACCCAATCATGGCCCAATGGGCTGAATTTTTGTACCACAATTGTCTCTACCCCGTCGATCAATTGACGACTGATGACTTCATTGGGCCCACGGAATTGAACAGTGGACTCGCCCTCAAGGGAATTTTGGGCCTTAAAGCTTTCGCCAAAATTTCCGCTCTCGTCGGCAACACCAATGCCTCCGAGTTTTACAATGCAGCTGTGACGTCATACGTTCAAACATGGGTGACAAAGTCTATGCATGAGGATGGAACTCATTTAAAGATGGAGTACAATGTGACGGATGGAGTACAATGTGACGGATGGATATCAATTTAAATATAATGCTTACAAAATAAACAACTTAGTTTAAATGCTGTACCCCAATCCATCTACGAATTGGAGGCCGCTTATTATTTGACCAAGGAAGAGCCCTACGGCATCCCTTTTGTCTCTACTCATGACTACACCAAATCAGGTAATTTAATTCATATTTAATTTAAATGACGAAAAATTTTTAATGGGATTTGATTTTTAGATTGGGAAATGTGGACTGCTGCTGCTTTTGGAGAAACAAGTCCAACATTAAGAAAGAATTTGGTTGAAGCTTTGGCGCGTTATTTGAAATTCACACCATCACGTGTTCCATTTTCTGATTGGTATGTGACGGCTACATCCAATCAAATTATATTTCTAGCTAGACCAGTGGTTGGGGGTCATTTTGCTCTTTTGGCTTTGAATCGCCCTGCTGCCCCTTAATTTGATCTTTTTTCTCAAAATTTAATTTTATAGTTTAATAAAAGACCCAAAATAAAATTTGTATACATAAAAAACTGTAAAATAGAAAAAAAAATATTCAAAAATGATCTGAATTTTTATTTTTTCCATTTCATCTTACGACATTTTGTCTCAAATCGTGCGTTGTGGTGTGGAGCCATTTACAAATGGACGCTAATTTCGGCGGCGGTAATTTTAGTGAAAGTGGAGGTAAATTTCATGCTCGTAGCGGTAAAAATAATAGAGTGGCGTTAAAAATAATAAAATGGAGTTAAAAATAATTGACGGGCGGTTAAAATAATAGAACGGCGGTAAATATAATTGAGTGGAGTTAAAAATATTAAAAAAACAGTAAAAATAATTGAGTGGAAGTAAAGTTATTGGTTTTGACGGTAAAAAGTATAAGAGAGGAGTAAAAATATTAGAGTGGAGGCAAATTAAATTCTTCAACACTAAAAATAATAAAAGGCAGGTAAAAATCATAAAATCACTTTGAAATTAATAAAAGTTGAGCTACACAATTTGAAGATTGGTATTAATTTCAGCTGCAAACATATTTTAAACCTCTTTTTAAACAGTCAATAACAAGATCATTAATAATTAATCATCATCAAAATTAAACATAATTATTATGTTATGAATTAATTTAATTTTGCAAATTTATTTTTAGTCGGCAAATAAAGAAATAAATCCGAATAATTTTGGGTCTTATTAATTAATAATTAATTAATAAAACCCAAATCTAACTGCAATTTATTGTTTAAATCGAAACATTTTCTATAACTTTATTTTAATTGAATTTAGTTGGTAATCGAACTTTTTAAAATCAGCATTTAATTGTTTTTGTTGTTGATATTGCAGTATTGACCTTTCTTTTATAAAATTGTCATTGGTTTTATTTCACAATTTTTCTACTTTTACGGCTCGTAATAATTACGAGGATATAATTATTATATTTAATTTAATAATGTTCACCACCGCTTCCAACATTTTAAACTCAAAATTTAATAAATTTACCTCTACTTTCATTATTTTTACCTCCCAAGAATTTACCGCTACTTTTATTATTTTTACCTCCAGAGTCAACATTTTTACCTCCCAAAAATTTACCTCCGTTTTAATTATTTTTACCTCCGGTTTATTAATACCCCCATGTAAATTCAACTAAAATTCTTCCAAACCACCAATCAACACCATTAATTAGGGGAGTGCACCTCCCCCTAACTTTTTTCGTCTACCTGTACGCTACTGTTCTGACTTCTGTTGTCCGATTAAATAACTATTAATTATTGCCCACTACAAAATTCAGACTTTAAAATATTTTAAGGCCAAACTGACCGGGGGGTAAAAAAATATTTTTTACAGGTTAAATAATTGTTTCAGAGGGGACATGATTTTTAGGGGTAAAATGAATAGGGGCACATAATAAATATCTTTTAGGGGAATGACTAAATGATAATGATTTAAGAGGAAAACATTAATAAATTAAAACTCAGGGGAAGAAATATTATTTTTAGGGGTACAATTATTAGGGAGAGAAAAAATACTTTTTAAGGGGAGGAACATTGTGTCTAGGGGACACTATAATTAGACCATTTTTTAAGGTGGCAATTCATTTTGGAGAAACTGACAATTAATTAATTTATGGGTACTGACAGTAGTCTTTTTTCCAAGAAACTGACCGTCCGAACGGTCAGTATCAGTTTCGTGTAACTGATCATTTAGACAAAAACTGACGATTAATTTATAAAAACTGACAATATAATTATTATATTTTACCAAAAACAAAAAACTTTAAATAATTTTACTTTGGCTACTCCGCCATATAATTGTTCATTTTTGGGGTACCCGAATTTAAGCAATGTCTGGATCCAAAGTCTATGAGTCACCTGTATTCTATTTTTGGTGGCTACTTCAATGGAACCGCCATTAGACTTGACCATGCCAAGTTGCTGTTTAGAACTGGAAACTAATAAAACTTATTGACTCTCTTTTCTTTTTCTTTTCCTCCGTTTTGAGCGTCAACTTTCAGTAAAAGTAGACCTCTTACATCAGACTGTGCACAATTTTAATTATTTTAATTGAAATAATTCAACTAACAGCCATCAGAAGGCTATAGACAGGGCCGGATCCAGCGGGCAGCCAAGTCAGGCGATCGCCTAGGGCCTCATACTTGATGGGGCCTCAAAATTTGACAAAAAATAATTTTTGCATAATTAAATTTTGGAAACTTAATTAGGTTGCTCAAAAAGTCCACAATTTTGATTCCTGTATTAAATGAAATGCGCTTGCAGCTATTTATCAATTTTTGCTTCGCACTCGCTCTCACTTTTTTGCAGAGTATCCTTGATAATTTAAAGATTTTGGGACAAAGGTTTGTTGAAAAAAATCATTTCTAGATAAATTTATAAAATAATTTTAACGAGTCAAAATGGGGCCCCCTGGACGATCTGGAAATGCTTCTGGTTTTCAAAAACGAAAACTTAAGGCATCAAAAGAGAAGGCACAATTTAAGTTTCTGGAAAAAAATAAGGGCTCCATCCTTAAACATGTGAAAAGTAATACTCAAAATGTGATTTCTTAAGATTATAGTTCTCAAAACAATTCAGAATCAAGAGATTATCCCACACTAGGATCGAAAGAAGCCCATGACGAGTAAAAGTGTTTATTTTTATTATAATCTAATGATAATTTAAATTTAATATTGTGATTTTATTTTTGAAAAAATTTGACCTTAAAATATTCACTTTTTGTCAACA